>JAJTUV010005863.1:0-10860 GCA_021653895.1 Mastomys natalensis
TAACTTCTTACCAATGCAAAAATCAAGAGGTATGCAATTATGTACTGTATATGTACTGCCTATCATCATTTGAATCAAATTTTCCTCACATGTATTATATTTTTAGTCAATTTTTCTGTATTTATCTTAATTTTCAATATTACTATTTCAATAAATGTCTTCAAGTAAGTCAAACATCTTTTTCGTGACATATGCAATTTTATCAACAATGTTTCTTAAATCACATTCAGTTTCTTAATAATTTTTTCCATGTCAATCTTCAATTTTTCTAGAAATTACTTAAAAATTTCAACCTTTTTCTTAGACATTATTTCTGTGTCTTTATCATTTTATCAAATTTTTCTAATGTACATGATATTTTTGGAATCTAATTTTTCTTCAACTATCTTCATTTTTAAAAGTGCATTTTTCAACAATTCCTTCACAATTATCAAACAGAATTTTCTGTGCACATATTTAAATTTATGGAGAAACTTTACTAAATTCACATTCATTAAAGAACAATTTTCCATTTCATGTTTCAATTTTTGTCTGAATTATTTAAAAAAGAGTTTCATAGTTTCCTACATTTTTCTGCTTGTCATCATTTTAATCAAATCTTCCTTTTATGCATTATATATTTTTATCTAATTTTTCTATATTTATCTTACTTTTTAACATTATGTTTTTCAACAATATCTTGAAAATTATCAGATTTTTCATGCTCAAATTCTATTATATCAGAAATTTTCCTTAATTCACAAACACTTTATTAAGAAGTGTTTTCCATGTCAATTTTCAAAGGTAATAGCCGTTTAAAAAAAAAATCAACCACTTTCAATTTTTTCTATGTTTTCTTTTTTTTTAATCTTGATATTATACAGTACAGTCTTCAACAATGTCCTCAAAATTATGAATATTTTTCCTGTGCACATATTTAATTTTATCAGAAATTTTCCTTAAATCACATGTAGTTTCATAAGTAATTCTTGCATGTCAAGCTGCAATTTTTTAGGAATTATTTAAAACACATTTTCAATGTTTTTTACGTTTCTCTGTGTTTTCATCCTTTTAATCAAATCTGGCTTATATGCTTCACATTTTTTTCATCAAATTTTAATATATTTATCTTAATATTTTTCACTAGGTTTTTCAGCACTATCTTAAAAATTATCAAACAGTTTCTTTCTGTGCATATTCTCAATGTTATCAGAAATTTTCCATAAATCGCATCCAATTTCATAAGGAACATTTTCCTGTCAATTTTAATTTTTTCTAGAAATTCCTTTAAAAAGTTTCAAGTTTTTCCTTTTTTGTTCTGTTTTCTATCATTTTAATAAAATGTTCCTTATATGCTTTATAATTTTTATATACATTTTCTACATTTGTTATAATTTTTATCACTATCTTTTTCCACAATGGCTTCATTTTTATCAAACATATTTTTTAATGCACATATAGAATTCAAAAGAAATTTCTTCTATCCACATTCTATTTTATAGGAACTTTATCCATGTCAATTTTAATTTTTTATAGCAATTATGTGAAAAACAGTTTCCCTCTTTTTGTATATTTTCTTCTGTTTGTCATCATTTTAATCAAATCTTCTTTTATGCAATACATTTTTAATCAATTTTTCTATGTTTATCATAATTTTCATCATCAGATTTTTTAAGTAGTGTCTTCAAAATTATCAAACAGTTTTTTTGTTGCACATACTCAGTTTTATCAAAAATTATCATTTAATCACATTCAATTTCATAACAATTTTCTAATTCATTCTGCAATTTTTCTAAGAATTATTTTAAACAGTTTCAATTTTTTCCAACATTTTTTGTTTGTCATCATTTTAATCAAATTCCTTCTATGTGAGATACTTTTGTCAATTTTTCTATATTTATCTTAATTTTCATTACTTTTGTTCAACAATATCTTCAAAATTATCAGTTTGTTCTGTGCACATATTCAATTTTATCATAAATTTTATATAAATCAAAATTAATTTCATAAGAAATGTTTTCCATGTCAATCTTCATTATTATAAGAATTTTTTAAAAAGGAGTTTCAATTTTTTCATGTATGTTTTTCTGTATTTGTCATCATTTTAATCAAATCTTTCTCATAGGTGTTATCTTTTTTTATCAATGTTTTCCTATATTTAATAGTTTTTTTCACTACCTTTTTATCCAGTATCTTCAAAATTATCAGTTTTTCCAATGTCATACATATTTTATTTTTTGGGAATTTTCCCTAAAACACACTCAATTTCATAAGAAATATTTGCTATTTCATTCTTCAATTTCACCACTTAGAATTACTTATAAAACAGTTTCAAATTTTTCCTAATTTATTCCTGTGTTTGTTATCATTTTATTCAAGTCTTTCTTTTATATGTTATACATTTAATCTATTTACTGTATATTTATATGAATTGTTAGCATTAATATTTTTCAGTAATGCATATAAAATTATCAAACATGTTTTACAGTGCTCCTATTTAATTTGATCAAAAATTTACCTTAAATCACGTTGAATGTCATAATAAATCATTCCAATGTAAATCAGCAATTTTACTAGAAATTATTTTTAAAAAATGAATTTTTTCCTGTTTTCTGTGTTTGTCACAACTTTACTCAAATTTTTCTTATATGTTATATTGCTTTATCTAATTTTTGTATAGTTATCTGAATTTTTAACATTTGTTTTTCTTTCTGAAGTGCATTTAAGATTATCCAACACTTTTTTTCAGTGCATCTATTTAAATTTATAAGAAATTTTTCTGAAATCACATTCAACTTCATAAGGAATGTTTTCCATATAAATCTTCAATATTTTTTAGGTAGTTATTTATAAAACTGTTGTAATTCTTTACTATTTTATTTGTTGGTCATCATTTTAATTCAATTTTCTTTATATGCATTATATTTTAACATCGCATTTTACTATATTTATCATAAATTTTAACACTAGTCTGCTCAACAATGGTTCAAAATTATCCAACAATTATTTCCGTGTACATATTCAGTGTTTCCGAATAAAAAGGGAAAAGCAGGATTGGTAGCACTTCAAAGTTTTTAAAGGCTTGCAACCTTTTAAAGGGCGGGGCCTGTGCTCAGGCCAGGCACACGTGGACAATGAAGAATGCCCTGCCTTCTTTGTGATGTCAGAGGCTTTAGAAGAAAAAGCCAGTGAGACTAGGCAGGCTTGGCAGAGTAGCGCGATGCCTTGACCAAGGAGCCTCTGAGAGACTCTGTTCTAGCAATTTCTTCAATGGGGCTTTTAACCAGAAGGTACTTGAGATGCGGGGATTCCAGTCCAGTAGAGCCACAGCCAGCAGAAGCCACAGCTGGACCCAGTTGCCTGTCTGGCAGTCTGAAGCGAAAACTGAGCAGATTAGACGATTTGTCACCAAGCTCTGGCATCCATGGACCTCCAAACCAGGGAAAACATCTACATAAAGTTCTCAACCACATCTACAGGAAAAGGGCTAGAATCTCATCTAATTATAGTTATGAAAATTTATTTTTGAACAGGAATGACAGCGACATTAAAATCTGTGCCTTCGGAAGAACATGGTGTTTACACAAAGTATTTTTATGTCAGTCGGGCTACTTTGCTAACATGCTCAAAGTTACTTGGAGAGAATCTACACAAGATGTCATTACGCTGGTCCTTAAGAATGAAGATATTGATGCCAGATCTCTGCATGTTGTGTTTTGTTCTTTGTACACGGATGAGGATTTGTCACTAACACCTCTGGAAATTCCTCAAGTTTTGGCGGCAGCACGCCTGCTCCAGGTGAGTCGAGTAATTCAGCAATGTGAGGAGACCATGAAGAGAACCATCAATAGGACAATGTGTGCTCCTATTATTTGGCAGCAGAAGCCTATAGATTAAAAGCTGTAAAGACCAGATGCATTCAATGGCTTCTTTACAATTTGATGACACATCCAAGTGTAGCACTTTACAAGGAAGTAGATATGAAGTTGATGTATCTTCTTGGATCTTCTTCTGAATTACTAGTGATGGAAAAGGAGATCGATGTATATACCACCCTGAAAAAATGGATGTTCCTTTATCTTAATCCATGCTGGGACGGAACCTTGAAACAGCTTTTAGATGATACCAACAACTGGCTTTCCAACAAATGGGACATATTGATGACATCAGCTTTCTTGAAACTGAAGAAGGACTAATATTTCAACCAGTGTTTAAAAAGCTGAGGTTTCAGCACATCCTCTGTGACTTGGCCTCCACAAGTGTCCTTGAACAAGATCGGCTAATACCTTCGAATGGCTGGCACCCATTTATAAACAACAGTGGCTGACTTTGCTGCAAGCACAAAACCAAATGACAATTGGACCACAAACCATCAATGAAGAACTCAAAGAATGCACGATGAGGTGTGGGAAAATAATCCCCAAAGATGGTAAATACACTTGGAAATGGTCAGCTTGCAGACTTGGCTTTCCTCTACGTGTCACCTTTACCAGCAAGTGTATAACTTTCAAGCAACGTTATCTGAGGTGTGATTGTACTGCCTGCCGCAAACGTATACGAAATGTCCTATTCAGAATATCTTTGGTGTGTTTTGACTCCAAAGAGAAAGTAACATTCAGTAAAACAACAGGTTATAAAATTTTTGCATTTGAATATAACCAGGAGAAAATTGTAATGAAACTGGATAGTAAAGCTCTAACCTTCCCTTTGTATATATTTGGCAATTTCCTGTTTGTAAATCTAGCACATGCAGACAACAAGTAATGTTGTCAATTATTAGACGCTAAGAGCCTTTTGCTAACACTGAATGGCTCATTTAATCTGAAGGCTGTGTCATGAATACAGCGATGAAGACAACAACAAATTGAAAATTCTTGTGAGTCTAATACTACCAGAAGTGACTGGTTTCCCATCATCCCCTTATTTCCAAGTATTTCTGAAGAATACTTTTAGGTCCATCAAAGTATTTATCAAACTAAATCAAATGATTTAGTTGTCTTCTGATGACTTTCTGCTGATTTTGTTTACCACTGAGAGTCAAGCTTTGAATGGAAATAAGAGAAATTGTTTGCAAGGAAACAGCCCAATGAACTTGCAAATAGGATTTGGCCTTAGCAAAATTGGAGACAAAATAAAATTCACTCCATTGTTGAAAATGTTTTGAACCATTGCTTTCATTATGATGATATAATAAGATGCAAATCATTGTTAAAATGAAATGATTGAGATTAATCACTGTTGGTATAAGCTTCAGGTAATCAAATAGTGTCAATTTTGGATTTCGATAGTATTTACTGCTGTTATCTCTAACTAACACAGACACCACAAACTCACACCACACACAAAGAGTTATTTTTATTGTAGAATTAAATGTCATGTCATTCTCTATAAGCTAGTGAATTATATATTCAATATATTTACATACATGTATGTGATCTTCATTATATATTCATGTATAGAGTAAATGTAAATATTATGAAATCAAAAATAGACCTTCATTATTAATTTATGAGTTCAAATTATTCATATTTAGTATTTATTATTAAACAAAAATACTTGAAAATCTTCCAAGTTTTATATTGGTTCAGGATCAGGTAGAGTAGAAGCTGGTAATATTACACCTAGAGTAGAATGAGGTGACCTTTATGCAAGCACTCAGCTAAATTTCTCCATTGTGTAGAATTCAGGATCAGAGTCAAGGCATAGTGCACCCAGGATAGATAGTTCTTCCCAAGTCACTTCACATAGTCAAGACAATCTCCAACAGCCATTTTCAGAGTAGGACTCTCACATGATGTTACATGCTGTCACACTCTTCTTCTGGTCAGCATGATACTCAAAACACATGGTTTTTAAGCCCTAACCTTCCAATGCTTTGTCTTCATAGGTTCATAACCATGATATGGTTCAAAATTCATTTCATCCAAATTGTAAGTCCCTATAAATAGTTTCTTTCAAAATGTGGCTGGTTCTGGGTCCAATGCATGCTGTTTGTATACTATAGCTTGGTAGTCTAACTTTACTGGGAATAAGTTCATAGAATTCCTTTTAATTCTGAATTGTTTTAGCTATCCTCAGTTGTTTTTTGTTTTTTTGTTTTTTGTATATGAAGCTGAGGTTGTCCTTTAAGGCCTTATCAATTACCTTGATTATAGGCCTCATATGCTTATGATTATCGTAGATTATTGCTTTACCTACAGTTTTTAGTGCCCAAATTCTCCAGGCCTCATTTGGATATTCTACTTACCCATCATTACTTGACCTCCCATGAAGACATGATACTGAAAAAGCCTGTATGTCCTCCCAGGCTAAGGAACTTTAAACATTTATCATATCTTCAGTGCTTACCAATCCTCTCATACTTACCCAGCCTATAAGTGTACTAGGATCCACCTGGTTTCAAGGCCTTCCATGTTTTCCAGTCCTCCATTAGTTAAGAGCACTCAGTTGCTTAGCAGGCCTCACATGTTTACTAGGCCTTACTTGGCTACCAGGCCTCAAGTAGTTTTCTAAGTTTTCCATAGTTTTGAAAGCTCCCATGTAACTTAATCTTCAACAAACAAGGCTTCCCATATATACCTGGACTAATCTGCCATCCAAGACTCTTTGGTTACAGGTATCCCATGCTTCCTATGCATCTTGCTTACCAGCCTCGACATTTTAGAACATGCATTCTTACTAGATCCTTCAGATTTCCAGGTCTTTCTAGGGTTATAGGACTGCT
This sequence comes from Mastomys natalensis, assembly GCA_021653895.1. Classification (NCBI taxonomy): domain Eukaryota; kingdom Metazoa; phylum Chordata; class Mammalia; order Rodentia; family Muridae; genus Mastomys; species Mastomys natalensis. The sequence continues at coordinate 6,704 of JAJTUV010005863.1, forward strand.
ATCCTTAGTAGGACTCATCATTCTGCCTGCCTAATCAGTTTTCCAGTCTTCTAAGCTTCACAGGCCTCCAAAGCATACAGGTTGTCCACAATTAGTTCTAGGTCTTCCATGCTTTCCTTGTCTTCATGGTTCTAGGATTTCCCTGTTTACAAGGCTTCCTAATTCTGGCTAAGCTTCTCTAGTTCATTGGTCCTCATAAGTTTTCAAAGTGTTTCAGTCTATCAAGTCCCTTGTATTTATCAGGCTCCCTGTTCATACTAGGACTCCCATGTTTCAGCATGCACATAAGGTTCTAGGAATTCCCATGCTTTCTGGCTTCCACTTTCTTGGATGCTAATCAGTGTTATCAGGCCTGCTGTCTTTTCCTGGTCTCCAAAGCTTATCTTTGCTCTGATATATCTTCAGACCTCCCAATCTTTCTAGGCTTCCAATACTTTCCCCATCACTTTTGGGTTTGAGGATTCCCATGCTAGTGGGATTTCCATATTCTCCAGCCTACTAACCTTTACCACACCTCCTAAGCTTTCCAGGCTCCAGGGCTTAGAAAACCCCAAAGATTTTCCAAATCTCCTATGCTTCCCAGGTCTCCCAAATTTACCAAGTATTCCAAGAAACTGTGCCAAATTGATTACAAGGCCTTCCATGTTTTCCTGGCCTCCCATTTCTAAACATCATTTGTGTACCAGACCTTGCATTTTTACTAGACTTCATTTGGCTACTATGCCTTCTGTATTTTGCAAGCCTCTGATCATTATGTATACTGAGATCCCATAATAACCAACCTTGCCATGTATACCTGGCCTATTAGGCCAAGTAGGAATCTTATGCTTACCAGGTCTTCCATAATACCCCCACATCTTATGCTCAGCAGCCTCACATGTTTATCCAAACCTTACATCCTTAATCGTTCAATATTTCAAGGTGTTTTTTTGTTCTCAAATTACCATGGTTACTAGGTCTCCCAATTTCTCACAGGATACTCAAACAATTCCAGACCTCATAAACTTCCCAGGTCTCTCAAGAATTCCAGGATTCCAATGCTTATCAAACCTTCCGTCCTTAATAGGCTTCTCATGCTTTCCAGTCTTTCTAGGGTTCTAAGATCCCCATGCTTACTAGACTTCAAATGCTAGATGCTTCTCAGCCTTATTAGACCTGCTGAAATGTCCAGGCCTCTCAGACTTACCAACATTTCCAGGCCTTTCAGGCTTTCCAGGCCTGCCATGTTTATAAAATCTTTCACCTTTACCAGTCCTTCCTTACTTTCCAGGTCTCTTATGGGTTCTGGGAACCCCATACTTACCAGAACTTCCATGATTATAGACTGTTCATACTTATTAGACAAACAAATATTTCCAGGTCTCTAAATCTTTCTAGACTTTCCTGGTATGGGTATGACAAGTTTCAGAAGTTTTTTTTTTTTCTTACTTTGCAAACTTCCTAGCGCTTTCTGGTGTACATGTGTTCTAAGACTACCGTGCTTCTTAAGCTGCATATGATTGCCAGGATAATAAAGCTTATTGGGCCACACAGGGTTACCAGGCCTTCCATACTTATGGGACCTCCCATCCTTATAATCCCTCTCATGCTTTCCAGGTACTCCTTGGTTTATAGATCAAGGCTTTCTTATGTTTACTAGACCTGGCCATGAGAAGCTTACCATGGCTCCTTACCATGTCTTTGTACTTCTCCTAGGCTTACCAGGCCTCCCAAGTATACCAGACCATCTGCCCACAATAAGGGAGACTTTAGATTTGCCTAGTCTCTAGGTAAGATTTTTTACTCCCTACCATCTCAGTGTCAGCTACTGGTTTTCAACACCATATCAAGTTTTCATGGAATATCTGCATGTGTGCTTTTTTTTTTTTTTTATCCCTGTATATTCTTAGGCTTTGGAAACAGAATTTTGATAAGAATTTAAGTTTTGATGTTTTTGTTTCAACTCTGTGACCCCTGCTAAATTTTCTGCAGTCCTTTAGACCCTATCTGGTAGAGATTTCCAATCAGGTCAAAACCCTGGTGATGATAATAAGCTATCCAGGATTTAAAGGCATTGTAATTATGCATAAAAATTTCCTAGCAAATCATTAAATTAAAATTTTTTTCTGTGTGTTCTTCTCAATAAGATCATGTAGATACAATCTCTTATGTACTATGTGAAATTGACACCTATTTATTAAAAAGCTTATCGTCAATGAGGCAAGATATTATTGGAAGGTGCAACATCTGGCATGGAGAGATGGGATTGTGGAAAATAGTCACGACTGGGACTTTGGCCCAAGAACGGAAGGGGATAGTCTCATGAAAATGAGGAGGATACAACCACATAGCTGGGCTTCGAATAGAATAAACAGGAACTATGTTATGTGCTAGTTAGTGATCAAGACAAAGCTTCTGGACTAGACATTTATTGAGAAATAATGCAATCTCAATCACTACTCCCAGAACAAAGAGTCTGCGTGAAAAGGCACATCTCTACAGAAATGGCCCACATAGTCCCATCTCTTTGAATACTTGGCCCATAAGGACTGTTACTCTTAGGATGTATGGCTTTACTGGATTAGGTGTGGCCTTGTTGGCAGAAGTATGTCACTGTCAGCAGAAACTGTAATGTCTCCTACGCCCAAGCTATGTCAGGTGTGGCACAAAGACTGTTTCTGCTGCCTTTAGAAGAAGATGTTGAATCTCAGATCCTTCCCAGGTCCACACTGCCTGAACACTGCCATTCTTCCCAACATGACAATGATGGATTAAACCTCTGAAATGTGAGCAAGTCCAAATTAAATATTTTCCTTTATAAAAAAAATATCCTTGGAGTTGGGTATTGGTAGTGCATGCCTTTAAGCCTAGCAATCATGGGAGGAGAGGCAGAGGCAAAGAGGCAAAAAGGCAAAGACACCAAGGCAAAGGAGCAAAGACGCAAAGAGATCAAAAAGCAAAGAAGCAAAGAGGCAAGGAATGAGAGGCAAAGAGGCTGAGGCATAGGCAGGGAGTAAGGGAGACATTGAAGCCAGGAGGCTGGTTGGGAGGCAGGGAGAGGGGCAGAGAGAATGAGAGGCAGAGAGAAAGGTAGAGAGAGAGGCAGAGAGACAGAGAGGTAGAGACACAGAGGCAGAATCAGAAAGGCAGAGGCAGATGGTGCCATGCAAATCTTCCTGAGTTTGAGGACAGCTTGTTCTACAGAATGAGATCCAGGACAGCCTGGACTTCAAAAAGAAATTCTATATGTAAACACAGACACAGATATAGATAAAAAAAAAACAAAAACTGACAGATAGACACAGAATGACGCAGATACACACAACCACAACCACACACACACACACACACACGAGACAGAGACACAGAGAGAGAGAGAGGAGAGAGAGAGAGAGAGAGAGAGACAGAGAGAGCGACACAGAGAGAGACAGAGAAATAGTAGATTTTAGGATCATGATGTCTCTTCACAGTAATAAAAACACTAATTAAAACATTTTTCCAGGCGCTTCTCCTTCTTGAAGGCAAATAACTGCTTAAATTTCTCCTTATCTTGACACTTTAATATGTATAAACATATAAATATCATCTTGCATTGTCTCATCCTCAATAGGAAGCATCAAGAAGAAAATAGGTGGCCAATCTCAATGAACATGGAATGGAAAATTGATAGTAGGGTAGACAACAAAAAATATAAAAGAAGAACCTCCGATGTTCCCTGATATTTAGAAGGTATACAAAAAGAAGAATGCCATGTAAATAGTGTTTTTCCAGCAAGGAAGAAAATGACTGAGCTTTCATTCTTAAACTGAATGAAGAAAGGTGAAAAGCCTGTGACTTCCACCTACTTTTCTCCTCATCAACCTTTAAGAATTCATCCTTTACACCATGTTAATCTATCTCATGGAGTGTGTATTCTACATCTGTGCTGCAGTCCCCCTATACATCATTGTAGGTAAGAGTATTTTATTTGCTACCTTTTGCATAATTGTTTTCTGTAGGAACTCTAGGCTGACATGAAAATAGTGACAAAAAATAGGATGAAAGAAGGAAGAAAGAAAGAAGAAGAATCAAAGAAAGAAAGAAGGGAAAAAAGAAAAAAGTAAGAAAAAAAACAAAAGAGAAAGAAAGAAAGAAAAAAAGAAAGAAAAAAGAAAGAAAGAAAAAAAAAAAAAAAAAAA
>JAJTUV010005871.1:0-15210 GCA_021653895.1 Mastomys natalensis
GTACTTGTTTCGGTACCAGTCTGTATTTGGGAATTCCAAAAGATGAAGGTAAGAGGGTCCTGCACCTCTACCCTTTCTTACGCTGCTTGACAGAGTTCCTTTGTCTGCCTTCTAATGCCTGAGGTCTGAAAAACATTTCATCTTTGGACATTGAACCAACCTGTCTGGTTTTATTTAGCCGCTACAACTGGAGGGAGGTCCTAGTGGAGGAAAAAAATAGTTAATGCACCTGCTCACAGTGTGCTGCTTCCCCAATGTTCATCAGTTCCCAGAAAGAACTTTCTTCTTGAAATCAGATCTGCTGTGACCAGACTAAATAAACTACCTTGAAAACTACGTTCTGGATTTCATAAGCTTTTATCCGGCTTCCTGGAACCAAAGGATTCTTGTTAAACTGACTTTGCTAATTAACTTTACATTGAAGTTACATGTTTTGTTTCTTTCTTTAGTGAGATAAAGTCTCATGTAGATCAGGCTGTTCTGGATTTTGCTCCGTACCCTAGATGTTCCTTCTACGTCCATTCCCAGTGCTCAGATTACAGGTGTATCCATCATTCTGTTTATTCAATGCAGGGATTGAATCCAGGGCTTTGTACATGTGAGGCAAGCATTCCACCAGCTGAGCTTCATTCCCAGACCTGAAGTTACTCCTTAATCAAAGCAAACATTTTAGAAACGTCCTGTGTGTTCCAAAGTAGTATTTATCGGTGTGTTCATAGGTGATCCAGCTGTGGAGGTCTGAAGGTGGGCAGCTTGGGAGAGTTGGTTCTCTCCTCCCATCATAATGAGTGCTGAAGATTGAGCTGAGGTCATCAGTGTCGGAGACAAGCACCTTACCTGCTGAGGCATCTCTCTGGCCCACCTTGATAATGTCACATTGTGACATTAGTAAAGTGTATAAGCTGGATACCTAACCTATAGCTATATCTATAAAATGAAAACTTAGAATTACCAATTAATAATAACAAAAAAATGCTTTTATAGAGAATCAGTTATTTTAGAAGAGTTATGGCAGACAGACCAGGTAGATGCACCCTCCCTCTGCCTCAGTTATTTCAATCAGTGTGTCTAAACATATTTGTAGGATCTGTTTGTTCAGTAAACTTTTGTTGGATTTTCTAATTTATAGTCCATATAGATATTTAAGGGTATTATAATATGACATTAAATGTTTCTCATTTGTTATGTTTTTAGGCTATTTGAGATTTGTCCACCCATGTTTAGGTCTAGCAATCTTAATTTAAATGTAGTTTCCTCACTTAGTATTCCTTGGAATACAGTATAGAAAAGTAAATGAAATATCATTTCTGTCTCTTAGTTGTAAGCATCAACAGTAGTCTTAAAGTACCACTAACCTTTAAGACCGTTTCTAATCTGCAATGTGAACTGTTAACAGCCCTGGTCACTCACTTCCTGATAAGGATGTTTAATGGAAGACATGCAGATAAGCATGTCAGATAATGCACTTAGATAATGCAAATGTAGACTCAGACTGGCTTAAACTACAGATAAATGTATGGGAATCCTGTTTAATCTTCTCTGTCCACCATAAGAAATGCCATAATCTGGGCTATGGCAACAGCTCAGCAGAGTGTAGAAATAGATTTCAGAAATTATGTAAAAATTGGCTTCCATTGAGAATGTGGAAGACGACTATCAGCAGCAGTAAGAGTGTGCTGGACACACAGAAACAAGCCCTGTTGGACAGCCTGTCCAAAAAGACTGCCATTTGCCAAGAGCTAAATAGTAGTGATATTTAGTTGTAAAGCAAGAGTTTTCCCTAATATTCTGAACTTTAATAGTATACTAAGATTCACTAATGGTCAGGAATTTCCTTAAAACCAACTATTTTAACTTAATGTGTAGACCAAACTAAAGTCCTACGCCCCTTTAAGGAAAGTTGCAAAATGGAGATCACAGAAGAAAGACTGCAGAGGTCAGACTCCAGGCTCTGGGACTGAAGAACCTGTGATTTCATCTGTACACATGTGAGACTCTGGTCCACGGCATTGTGCCCACATGGGTAATAGGCAGAATTCCCCTGGCTGCAGGTGATGGTAAACTTCAAGCAGAGTCCAAGGCCAGAAAAAACTGCTCTATTACTTAATAGGTCAATATTTGGACAAATTAACCACTTGAAACTTCTCTCATCTGTGAAACAGAAAACTGCCCGTCACTACTCGGTACTTTTATGCAGATCAGCTCATACCAAATGGGTAGAGAAGTTAGTGTTTGATTTCAGAAAATGACAGTATAGGCAGCATTCCTGTGTCTAGTCGGGACTCAGATGTTTGCTTGGTCCCTTGATTTAGAAAGACTTTAAGAACTCATTTGCCATTTTTTGATCTGTAACGCTATACAGCTAAAAGCTTTAGGTATATAGAATACCAATCTTTTTAGGTGTCAGAATACCAATCTTTTGAATCTTAAATAAGTAAGACTTTTAAACACAAGTTCCAAATGTGAACATTCATATTGGCAGTTACTTCCAAATAAGCTGTTTTTAAGAATGATTCTTCTACCCGGTCTAGAAACTATGCAGAGAAATTCCTCCCTTGGACCCTAAACTCTAGCAACTGATTGAAATCTAAACGAAGGTTTCCTATTCTGACTTACTCCAGCGGGCTTCCTATATCACCCCTAAAGACAACCCTTCTGAGAGAAAAAAAAAAAAAGCTGTTTCAAGTTCCGCTTCACAGTGACTGATCCTCACTACGACTTTTCTTTAGATGGAGTAAAGTCTCAAGAACGTAGCAGGTGTTTCTGAAAGGTACCCAGTTCCTACAATCTCTGGAGCCCTTTTAGGGAGCCACTAAGCAGGTAAGATAAGGCCGCCAGAAATCCTCCGCTACTCTCCTCTGCCGCCCTCGCCACGCCCTCTCGGTAACCTAGGTTACAGCCACGCCCTCCTCTGTAGCTGACTAATCATAAAGCTTTGCTTGCGGAAAAGCTTAACTCAGCGTGAAACCCAGCGCAAGTCATTGGCTGTCTGGATTTGGACGGAAACGGAAGTGGGCTCGTGTTTTGAAGATGAGTTCCGCTTCTGTGGAGGATCCGAAGCCGTGAGTGAGGAAGTTCTGGGCCGGGTCTTCCGGGGGCGGAGACTAGCCTGCCAGAGCAGGAAGGAGGCAGAATGCTGGTAGGGTACCAGCTGCAGGTCAGGGTACCCTGAGTGCCCAGAATCCCCAAGTCACCCCGACTGTCCTCGGGGTCATTATGCAGCCGACTCTGGACGACCTCCAGGTGAGGCGGCGGCCACGCCGCGGCGGCGGCACCGGGTGCCTGCGGGTTGGCCAGCAAGGATGCAGCCTGCACCCGCTAGCATCCGGAGCGGCCACCGCTGCAGCTGCCGCAAGCACAGAGCGACCCGGGGACGGGGCGCCAGCGGCTGGTAAATCTTTCCCTATAGGGCACCGGTGGAGAAGACAACCGAAAAAGAGGACTTGCCAAAGTCTTGGTTTAGTTCTATGACTCGGCTGTTTCGAGAGACTTTGTTTCTGAAAATGCCTTGTGCATGTAATCGAAATAACTGGAGGAGATGGATCCCGACCTCTGCTCGTATTTCTTTATGCATCGGTTGTACTTGTTTCGGTACCAGTCTGTATTTGGGAATTCCAAAAGATGAAGGTAAGAGGGTCCTGCACCTCTACCCTTTCTTACGCTGCTTGACAGAGTTCCTTTGTCTGCCTTCTAATGCCTGAGGTCTGAAAAACATTTCATCTTTGGACATTGAACCAACCTGTCTGGTTTTATTTAGCCGCTACAACTGGAGGGAGGTCCTAGTGGAGGAAAAAAATAGTTAATGCACCTGCTCACAGTGTGCTGCTTCCCCAATGTTCATCAGTTCCCAGAAAGAACTTTCTTCTTGAAATCAGATCTGCTGTGACCAGACTAAATAAACTACCTTGAAAACTACGTTCTGGATTTCATAAGCTTTTATCCGGCTTCCTGGAACCAAAGGATTCTTGTTAAACTGACTTTGCTAATTAACTTTACATTGAAGTTACATGTTTTGTTTCTTTCTTTAGTGAGATAAAGTCTCATGTAGATCAGGCTGTTCTGGATTTTGTCCGTACCCTAGGATGTTCCTTCTACGTCCATTCCCAGTGCTCAGATTACAGGTGTATCCATCATTCTGTTTATTCAATGCAGGGATTGAATCCAGGGCTTTGTACATGTGAGGCAAGCATTCCACCAGCTGAGCTTCATTCCCAGACCTGAAGTTACTCCTTAATCAAAGCAAACATTTTAGAAACGTCCTGTGTGTTCCAAAGTAGTATTTATCGGTGTGTTCATAGGTGATCCAGCTGTGGAGGTCTGAAGGTGGGCAGCTTGGGAGAGTTGGTTCTCTCCTCCCATCATAATGAGTGCTGAAGATTGAGCTGAGGTCATCAGTGTCGGAGACAAGCACCTTACCTGCTGAGGCATCTCTCTGGCCCACCTTGATAATGTCACATTGTGACATTAGTAAAGTGTATAAGCTGGATACCTAACCTATAGCTATATCTATAAAATGAAAACTTAGAATTACCAATTAATAATAACAAAAAAATACTTTTATAGAGAATCAGTTATTTTAGAAGAGTTATGGCAGACAGACCAGGTAGATGCACCCTCCCTCTGCCTCAGTTATTTCAATCAGTGTGTCTAAACATATTTGTAGGATCTGTTTGTTCAGTAAACTTTTGTTGGATTTTCTAATTTATAGTCCATATAGATATTTAAGGGTATTATAATATGACATTAAATGTTTCTCATTTGTTATGTTTTTAGGCTATTTGAGATTTGTCCACCCATGTTTAGGTCTAGCAATCTTAATTTAAATGTAGTTTCCTCACTTAGTATTCCTTGGAATACAGTATAGAAAAGTAAATGAAATATCATTTCTGTCTCTTAGTTGTAAGCATCAACAGTAGTCTTAAAGTACCACTAACCTTTAAGACCGTTTCTAATCTGCAATGTGAACTGTTAACAGCCCTGGTCCCTCACTTCCTGATAAGGATGTTTAATGGAAGACATGCAGATAAGCATGTCAGATAATGCACTTAGATAATGCAAATGTAGACCTCAGACTGGCTTAAACTACAGATAAATGTATGGGAATCCTGTTTAATCTTCTCTGTCCACCATAAGAAATGCCATAATCTGGGCTATGGCAACAGCTCAGCAGGTAGAACAGTAGCCTCGAAAGCATGACCACCTGGTCCATCTCTGTAACCAGGTGCTCATGGCAAGATGAAAAATGGAGACAGAACTGCCTACAAGCTTGCCAGCCAGCTAGCAAAACAAGAGACCCTGCCTCAAGGTGGAAGGAGAGAGCTGACTCCCCAGTGTTGTCCTGGGACCTCCACACATGCATACCAGCACTCACACACATAAAAGCACATATTTAATACATACATACATACATACATATGTATGTGTGTGTAACATAAACAGTGCTTCAACAGGAATTTACATTTTTTTATAGTCAGAAAACTATTTTGGAGTCAAATACCATGGGACTGAGTGGGGTTTCAGCTTGAGGAAGGTCCTCAGGTTGTGTATGGCCATGCTCCTGCTGAACCCTCGCATGGCTGAAACATCTCTTTTTGAGATCATCTTCCCTGAGACTATGACCTCATTTCACCTACATCCCTTCCTGTCAGCCTTATCTCCAAATATGGATGGGAAGGGTCTCAAAGGGACCATTTGAAGTGCCCACACTTGCCACCCTGTCTGTCACTTCTCACAAGTGGAAGGCCGTTGGGGAGTTTAGTGATTCGCTGCAGTTGGAAGGGCCTAAGCCAGAACAATTGTTTAAGTAGGAATGTGTGGTAGAAAGGCAGACTCAGGAGAATAAATGAGTTTTGAAGGTTTCTGACTCTGAAGGAGACTGAACAATGAGAGGACAGGCAAAGAGGGCCAGGAGTGGGGGAAGCTTTGGGGCTGCATGATTCATTTGAAGGTTAGAGGCATTAACTAGAGCATACCCCCACGATAGCTTTAAGTTTTTATACAACTATAAACTTATTTAATCCTCTTAGAATATAGAAAATTGTCTCTTTACACAGATGTGAACACTGAGGCAGAGACAAGTGCCCAGAGTGGCACAGTGCTAAGGGCACATGCCTGTAGGAGAGACATGAAACTTTTTTCCTAACTGTACTCTGGGAACACTTGGGCTTTGTGTGTGGTCAGCACTCAGGCCTTCACATGTAAACAGCAAGCAAAAGTCAATATAGAGAATAAATAACAAGCTAGAAACAGGCAAAGCTCTTTGTGTGTGTGTGTGTGTGTGTGTGTGTGTGTGTGTGTGTGTAGGGCTCTTCTGTGAGACAGGGTCTCAGTGTGCAGCTCTGGCTATCCCGGAGCTCACAGGGTTCCATCTGCCTCTGCCTCCAAGGAACCTAGTGGCCACTTCTGACTTCAGCAAAAGCCATACTCACTTTGCATATATACATATAATTGTTTAAAAGGTAAATCTTTTTTTTTTTTAATTGTTACCAATTATTTGGGAAATAACCAAACAGTATTACTAATCAAATGAAAATTTAAGAAATACAAATAGTGATCTTTATAATTTTAATATCAAAATGTAAACAAATGTGGTTTTGGTTTTTTGTTTTGTTTTTTAAGGTGGGAATTCACACAAAGGCTTGGTTTATTGAGGGTATCTTTGTGCTGCTGACCATACCAGTGTCACTGTGGGGAATACTTCAGCATCTGGTCCACTACACTCAACCGGAACTTCAAAAACCTATAATAAGGTCAGCTCTTACTGTATTCGTTATTACTGATATTGACTGACTTAATCCTTAGGCAAACATTAAATTTTTTTTTTATGTTTTACTTTCCATAGGATCCTTTGGATGGTCCCAATATACAGTTTGGATAGTGTATGTATATTTTATATTTCATTAAGAATTTTATGATATTTAACTGTGCCTTCTAGAGAATGCTTAATAAGGTAATAAGCACACAATATTGGCAAAGAGAGATTAACAGTGATTTTTTTTTCACTTTTATTTCACTTTTTTTTTGTTTTGTTTTTGTTTTATTTTGTTTTATGTCTTCAAAACAGGGTTCTGTGTAGCCTTGGCTGTCCTGGAACTTACTCTGTAGACCAGACTGGCTTTGAGATCCAGCTGCCTCTACTTCCTGAGTGCTGGGATTAAAGATGTACACCACTAAAACCTGGCTATTTCATATTTTTTTGAGGCAGGGCCTCACTATGTAGTTCTGGCTATCCTGGAACTCACTATACAGACCAGGTTAACCCAGAACCTCCTCCCTCTGTTTCCTCTAAGTGCTGGGATTAAATGTGTTCACCAACTGACCAAATTTACATGTTTTTTTTTTTTTTTTTTTTGGTTTTCGAGACAGGGTTTCTCTGTATAGTCCTGGCTGTCCTGGAACTCACTGGGTAGACCAGGCTGGCCTCGAACTCAGAAATCCGCCTGCCTCTGCCTCCCAAGTGCTGGGATTAAAGGCATGCGCCATCACCGCCCGGCCGATTACATGTTTTTTAATGTTAGTAAGGTAAAATATGATTATGAAGAAAAATGCAAATATCTTAAGTATTTTTAGTGTATAGCTGTTTTCCTTGCTCAGTTGCTTACATTTTCAGATTAGTGGCTCTTAATCTTTTAAAGAATGTAGTATTGTAAATTACCTTTAGCCCTCAGTAGCCACAAGGGAATTCCTCTTCATCCCAGGCACCAAGATGTGCTGATGCTCAGGTCCCTCATATAAAATGAAGTAGGTACATCTCTCCTATACTTAGCCATCGCTGGGTGACTTATGACACCTGGTAGAATAGTAGTGCTGCTTACAGGTAAGAGAATCTCTTTGAGTTCAAGGCCAGTCTGGTCTGTATGGGGTTGGGGGTTGTTTTGAATATTTCTGCTCCAGGGTTGACTGAACCCATACTTGCAGTTTCTGATAAGGATGCTGATTGTTCGCTATCACACTTTTTAGTTATTAACTCTTTTATTTGGACCAAAAGAAGAAGAGGAGGAAGAAGAAAAGGAGTTTGGGGAAACTTTCCATAGTAGATACAACTACTGCGGCAATTAGATATACACAGAATGTCTTCAGCCAGATGTGGTGGTGCGTACCTTTAAGCCCAGCACTCAGGAGAACTCTTGAGTTGGAGGCCAGTCTGGTCTATATTGTGAGTTTCAGAACAACGATGATACACAGGCCGTGTTTCAAAACAACACCAAAAAGAAAAAAAAAAAATGTCTTCAGTGGCATTTTCTGTGATGATACTTTTTCTTAATTTCAAATTATTTTTGAGAACTCAACTAACTTTTCATTTTACGTTCATTATTTACCCCAAATACTTATTTTTTTTTTTTTTTTTGGTTTTTCGAGACAGGGTTTCTCTGTATAGCCCTGGCTGTCCTGGAACTCACTTGGTAGACCAGGCTGGCCTCGAACTCAGAAATCCGCCTGCCTCTGCCTCCCAAGTGCTGGGATTAAAGGCGTGCGCCACCACCGCCCGGCTACCCCAAATACTTATGTTTTTGTTTAACTGTATCAAAGATGCTTTATTAGAGTTTAAAGCGTGTTTGCAGGACCCGGGCTGTAGCTCAGTGATGGAATGCAGCCTTGCATTGTTTAATCCTCAGTATTCCTGCCCTCCTCCCCAGATAAGTTCCTTCTGTGTTATTTTAGAGTTTACTGCAAGTATGCGACAAGATCCCCACTTTTCTGGTTGTCTGTGAGTCCCATGGTTTGAGTGGAATTGAGTGGGAGTGTTATTTCGGCTACTGCTCTTTAACATCTTTGCTTCTCTGTAGTGGCTGGCTTTGAAATACCCCCAAATTGCAATATACGTGGATACCTGCAGGGAGTGTTACGAAGCATATGTCATCTATAACTTTATGATATTCCTTACCAACTATCTGACAATCCGATTCCCAAACTTGATGCTACACCTAGAAGCTAAAGATCAGCAGAACCACCTTCCTCCATTATGCTGCTGTCCACCATGGGCCATGGGAGAGTGAGTATGGTTGGCTTTACAGAAGCAGAATTGTTAATTATCAGTCAGCTCACTGCCAGGCAGTGCTGTGAGGGGCGAAAACAACAGGCAGAGCCCTTACCCTGTTTAGCATGTAGCACAGCTTGAGAGATAACAAATACCTTTTTATAATGCACATGTTAGGAGGGTTTTTGTTTTTATTTTTACATTGCTCACTCAATGAAATGTTTATCAGTGTATGGAGAAGGAAACCTTAGAAGATATTTATTCATCATCTTTTTTACACTTGGGAATTGGCACCGCCAGCTCTTGTGTGTGATCCACAGCTAGTTAAATGAATTAGATTAGGTGGGAAGACAATATATGACAAGAAACACTAGCAATTAAAAGCTGTGTTCTATTCCTGTGTGACAGTAAGGGAAGGTGAGTAAGCCTGTGTCACTTACTAAAAGGCTGGAGGGATGGCTCTGGGTTTAAGAGCTCTTGTTGCTTTTGCAAGGACCTAGGTTAACTAACCAGCACCCAAGTAGTGACCCTTAGCCATTCCAGCCATCCCTAACCCCAGTTCCAGGGAACCCAACCGGCACACATGCGGAATGCACACAAAGACACACACACATGGGGCAGAGCATTCATACACAAAGTAAAATAAATAAGCTTTTTAAAAAAAAAAAAGTGGGTCTGGAGAGATGGCTCAGTGGTTAAGAGCACTCACTGACTGCTCTTCCAGAGGTTCTGAGTTCAACTCCCAGCAACCACATGGTGGTTCACAACCATCTATTATGGGATCTGATGTCCTCTTCTAGTGTGTCTGACAGCTACAATGTACTCATATAAATAAAATAAATAAATCTTTTTAAAATGTTTCTTTTTAAAAAGTGGGTTTTTGGTTGGTTGGTTGGTTTTTCTTTTTGTATTTTCGAGGCGGTGTGACATTGGCTGTCCTGGAGTCACTCTGTAGACCAGGCTGGCTTCCAACTCCCAGTGATCCACCTGTCTCTACCTCCTGAGTGCTAGGATTAAAAGTGTGGGCCACTAAAAGTTTTTAAAATAAAGTTCTCAAAGTAAAAGGTTAAGATTGTATGTTCTACACAAAGACCTCAGGTACTCACCTGACTGCTGTGACAAAAACTGACAGAAGCCACTTAAGAATCACAGGGTTAGTATTGGTTCACAGTTTAAGGGTGCACTCATCATGGTGACAAAGGCATCTAGCAGACACATCTGTTGTCAAGCAAAGAGAACTGGATGATGCTGTCCACACGAAGGGTGGTCTTCCTTGTCCTGTTAACTTTCTGTAAACCCATTCACAGGGAAGCTGCATCGTACACGTAAGTGCACATGCACAAGTCCACAGTTGAGTTGTAAATGCACCAGCACACAGCTGATTGGGGTTTCAGCTTGAGGAAGGTCCTCAGGTTGGTATGGCCATGCTCCTGCTGAACCCTCGCATGGCTGAAACATCTCTTTTTGAGATCATCTTCCCTGAGACTATGACCTCATTTCACCTACATCCCTTCCTGTCAGCCTTATCTCCAAATATGGATGGGAAGGGTCTCAAAGGGACCATTTGAAGTGCCCACACTTGCCACCCTGTCTGTCACTTCTCACAAGTGGGAAGGCCGTTGGGGAGTTTAGTGATTTCGCTGCAGTTGGAAGGGCCTAAGCCAGAACAATTGTTTAAGTAGGAATGTGTGGTAGAAAGGCAGACTCAGGAGAATAAATGAGTTTTGAAGGTTTCTGACTCTGAAGGAGACTGAACAATGAGAGGACAGGCAAAGAGGGCCAGGAGTGGGGGAAGCTTTGGGGCTGCATGATTCATTTTGAAGGTTAGAGGCATTAACTAGAGCATACCCCCACGATAGCTTTAAGTTTTTATACAACTATAAACTTATTTAATCCTCTTAGAATATAGAAAATTGTCTCTTTACACAGATGTGAACACTGAGGCAGAGACAAGTGCCCAGAGTGGCACAGTGCTAAGGGCACATGCCTGTAGGAGAGACATGAAACTTTTTTCCTAACTGTACTCTGGGAACACTTGGGCTTTGTGTGTGGTCAGCACTCAGGCCTTCACATGTAAACAGCAAGCAAAAGTCAATATAGAGAATAAATAACAAGCTAGAAACAGGCAAAGCTCTTTGTGTGTGTGGTGTGTGGTGTGTGTGTGTGTGTGTGTGTAGGGCTCTTCTGTGAGACAGGGTCTCAGTGTGCAGCTCTGGCTATCCCGGAGCTCACAGGGTTCCATCTGCCTCTGCCTCCAAGGAACCTAGTGGCCACTTCTGACTTCAGCAAAAGCCATACTCACTTTGCATATATACATATAATTGTTTAAAAGGTAAATCTTTTTTTTTTTTAATTGTTACCAATTATTTGGGAAATAACCAAACAGTATTACTAATCAAATGAAAATTTAAGAAATACAAATAGTGATCTTTATAATTTTAATATCAAAATGTAAACAAATGTGGTTTTGGTTTTTTGTTTTGTTTTTAAGGTGGGAATTCACACAAAGGCTTGGTTTATTGAGGGTATCTTTGTGCTGCTGACCATACCAGTGTCACTGTGGGGAATAGTTCAGCATCTGGTCCACTACACTCAACCGGAACTTCAAAAACCTATAATAAGGTCAGCTCTTACTGTATTCGTTATTACTGATATTGACTGACTTAATCCTTAGGCAAACATTAAATTTTTTTTTTATGTTTTACTTTCCATAGGATCCTTTGGATGGTCCCAATATACAGTTTGGATAGTGTATGTATATTTTATATTTCATTAAGAATTTTATGATATTTAACTGTGCCTTCTAGAGAATGCTTAATAAGGTAATAAGCACACAATATTGGCAAAGAGAGATTAACAGTGATTTTTTTTTCACTTTTATTTCACTTTTTTTTTGTTTTGTTTTTGTTTTATTTTGTTTTATGTCTTCAAAACAGGGTTCTGTGTAGCCTTGGCTGTCCTGGAACTTACTCTGTAGACCAGACTGGCTTTGAGATCCAGCTGCCTCTACTTCCTGAGTGCTGGGATTAAAGATGTACACCACTAAAACCTGGCTATTTCATATTTTTTTGAGGCAGGGCCTCACTATGTAGTTCTGGCTATCCTGGAACTCACTATACAGACCAGGTTAACCCAGAACCTCCTCCCTCTGTTCCTCTAAGTGCTGGGATTAAATGTGTTCACCAACTGACCAAATTTACATGGTTTTTTTTTTTTTTTTTTTTTTTTGGTTTTTCGAGACAGGGTTTCTCTGTATAGTCCTGGCTGTCCTGGAACTCACTGGGTAGACCAGGCTGGCCTCGAACTCAGAAATCCGCCTGCCTCTGCCTCCCAAGTGCTGGGATTAAAGGCATGCGCCACCACCGCCCGGCCGTTTACATGTTTTTTAATGTTAGTAAGGTAAAATATGATTATGAAGAAAAATGCAAATATCTTAAGTATTTTTAGTGTATAGCTGTTTTCCTTGCTCAGTTGCTTACATTTTCAGATTAGTGGCTCTTAATCTTTTAAAGAATGTAGTATTGTAAATTACCTTTAGCCCTCAGTAGCCACAAGGGAATTCCTCTTCATCCCAGGCACCAAGATGTGCTGATGCTCAGGTCCCTCATATAAAATGAAGTAGGTACATCTCTCCTATACTTAGCCATCGCTGGGTGACTTATGACACCTGGTAGAATAGTAGTGCTGCTTACAGGTAAGAGAATCTCTTTGAGTTCAAGGCCAGTCTGGTCTGTATGGGGTTGGGGGTTGTTTTGAATATTTCTGCTCCAGGGTTGACTGAACCCATACTTGCAGTTTCTGATAAGGATGCTGATTGTTCGCTATCACACTTTTAGTTATTAACTCTTTTATTTGGACCAAAAGAAGAAGAGGAGGAAGAAGAAAAGGAGTTTGGGGAAACTTTCCATAGTAGATACAACTACTGCGGCAATTAGATATACACAGAATGTCTTCAGCCAGATGTGGTGGTGCGTACCTTTAAGCCCAGCACTCAGGAGAACTCTTGAGTTGGAGGCCAGTCTGGTCTATATTGTGAGTTTCAGAACAACGATGATACACAGGCCGTGTTTCAAAACAACACCAAAAAGAAAAAAAAAAAATGTCTTCAGTGGCATTTTCTGTGATGATACTTTTTCTTAATTTCAAATTATTTTTGAGAACTCAACTAACTTTTCATTTTACGTTCATTATTTACCCCAAATACTTATTTTTTTTTTTTTTTTTTTTTTTGGTTTTTCGAGACAGGGTTTCTCTGTATAGCCCTGGCTGTCCTGGAACTCACTTGGTAGACCAGGCTGGCCTCGAACTCAGAAATCCGCCTGCCTCTGCCTCCCAAGTGCTGGGATTAAAGGCGTGCGCCACCACCGCCCGGCTACCCCAAATACTTATGTTTTTGTTTAACTGTATCAAAGATGCTTTATTAGAGTTTAAAGCGTGTTTGCAGGACCCGGGCTGTAGCTCAGTGATGGAATGCAGCCTTGCATTGTTTAATCCTCAGTATTCCTGCCCTCCTCCCCAGATAAGTTCCTTCTGTGTTATTTTAGAGTTTACTGCAAGTATGCGACAAGATCCCCACTTTTCTGGTTGTCTGTGAGTCCCATGGTTTGAGTGGAATTGAGTGGGAGTGTTATTTCGGCTACTGCTCTTTAACATCTTTGCTTCTCTGTAGTGGCTGGCTTTGAAATACCCCCAAATTGCAATATACGTGGATACCTGCAGGGAGTGTTACGAAGCGTATGTCATCTATAACTTTATGATATTCCTTACCAACTATCTGACAATCCGATTCCCAAACTTGATGCTACACCTAGAAGCTAAAGATCAGCAGAACCACCTTCCTCCATTATGCTGCTGTCCACCATGGGCCATGGGAGAGTGAGTATGGTTGGCTTTACAGAAGCAGAATTGTTAATTATCAGTCAGCTCACTGCCAGGCAGTGCTGTGAGGGGCGAAAACAACAGGCAGAGCCCTTACCCTGTTTAGCATGTAGCACAGCTTGAGAGATAACAAAATACCTTTTTATAATGCACATGTTAGGAGGGTTTTTTGTTTTTATTTTTACATTGCTCACTCAATGAAATGTTTATCAGTGTATGGAGAAGGAAACCTTAGAAGATATTTATTCATCATCTTTTTTACACTTGGGAATTGGCACCGCCAGCTCTTGTGTGTGATCCACAGCTAGTTAAATGAATTAGATTAGGTGGGAAGACAATATATGACAAGAAACACTAGCAATTAAAAGCTGTGTTCTATTCCTGTGTGACAGTAAGGGAAGGTGAGTAAGCCTGTGTCACTTACTAAAAGGCTGGAGGGATGGCTCTGGGTTTAAGAGCTCTTGTTGCTTTTGCAAGGACCTAGGTTAACTAACCAGCACCCAAGTAGTGACCCTTAGCCATTCCAGCCATCCCTAACCCCAGTTCCAGGGAACCCAACCGGCACACATGCGGAATGCACACAAAGACACACACACATGGGGGCAGAGCATTCATACACAAAGTAAAATAAATAAGCTTTTTAAAAAAAAAAAGTGGGTCTGGAGAGATGGCTCAGTGGTTAAGAGCACTCACTGACTGCTCTTCCAGAGGTTCTGAGTTCAACTCCCAGCAACCACATGGTGGTTCACAACCATCTATTATGGGATCTGATGTCCTCTTCTAGTGTGTCTGACAGCTACAATGTACTCATATAAATAAAATAAATAAATCTTTTTAAAATGTTTCTTCTTAAAAAGTGGGTTTTTGGTTGGTTGGTTGGTTTTTCTTTTTGTATTTTCGAGGCGGTGTGACATTGGCTGTCCTGGAGTCACTCTGTAGACCAGGCTGGCTTCCAACTCCCAGTGATCCACCTGTCTCTACCTCCTGAGTGCTAGGATTAAAAGTGTGGGCCACTAAAAGTTTTTAAAATAAAGTTCTCAAAGTAAAAGGTTAAGATTGTATGTTCTACACAAAGACCTTCAGGTACTCACCTGACTGCTGTGACAAAAACTGACAGAAGCCACTTAAGAATCACAGGGTTAGTATTGGTTCACAGTTTAAGGGTGCACTCATCATGGTGACAAAGGCATCTAGCAGACACATCTGTTGTCAAGCAAAGAGAACTGGATGATGCTGTCCACACGCAGGGTGGTCTTCCTTGTCCTGTTAACTTTCTGTAAACCCATTCACAGGGAAGCTGCATCGTACACGTAAGTGCACATGCACAAGTGCACAGTTGAGTTGTAAATGCACCA
>JAJTUV010005875.1:0-15034 GCA_021653895.1 Mastomys natalensis
GTTTAAAATTTTTTTAAAAAAACCCCCCCCCCCCGAGAAAATTTTTTAAATTTTTCCCCTTTAAAACATAACATTTTGGGTTAAAAACTGAAAAACATCAAATCCCCAAAAAAAAAAAACCCACTTTTTTATTTTTCCAAACCCAAAAAAAAAAAATTAAAACTTAAAAAGAAAATTTTCCGGGGGGTTTCCCCCATTCCCCAAAAAAAGGGGGGAAAAAAACAAACCCCCAAAACCAAAAAAACCCTGCCAAAAAAAAAAACCCAAACCCCACAAAAATTTTTTGTTTGGGGTGTAGGGAAAACCTAATGGCCCAAAACCCCCTTTTTTTAAAAATTTGGGGCCCCTTAAAAAACGAAAATTTTTTAAAAAAGGGGGAAAAAAGGTTTTTAAACCCAAAAAAAAATTTAAAAAAACCAAAAAATTCAAAACCCGTTTTTAGGATTTTAAAAAGGGGGGGAAGGGGGAAATTTTTTAAAAAGGGGGAAAAAGGAAATTTGGTTTGGGGGCCTTTGGGGAAAAATTTTTTGGGGGGGGAAGGGGGTTTTGGTACCCCAAAAAAAAAAAGGGGGGGGGGTTTTTTTTTGGGGAAAAGGGGAAAAGGGGGGGGGTTGAAAAAAGGAAAAATTTTTTAAAAAGGGAAAAAGGGCCCCCTTTTTTTAAGGTTTCCCCCCCAAAAAACCGGGTCTGGGGGTGTCAAAAACCTTAGCCCCCGGGCCCCCGGGGGCCCCGGGCCTTTTTAAAAAAATTTAATCGACCCCCCCAAAAAAAAAAAATTATTTTTTTGGGGGGGGGGTTTTTTAATATTTAACAAAAAATTTTCCCCAAAAAAATTTTTCCCAAAATTTTGGGGGGGGGGTTTGGGGTTTTTTAAAGGGGTAGGGAAAATTTTTTAAAAAATTTTTTAAGGGGGGTTTTTAAAGGGGGGGTTAAATTTCAATTGGGGGGGGGCCATTTGGGGGGGAAAAAAAAAAAATTTTTAAATTTTTTTTTGGGGGGGGGGGGGGCCCCCCTTTTTGGAAAAAGGGATTTTTTGGGGGGGGGGGGGGAAAAAAAGGGGGGGGGGGAGGGGGGCCCCCCGAGGGGAAAAAAAGGGGGGGGGGGGGTGGGGGAAAAAAAGGGGGGTTTGGGGGGGAAGGGGGGGGGGTTTGGGGGGTTTTTTTTGGGGGAAAAAAAAGGTTTGGGGGCATTTTAAAAAACCCCAAAAACCCCGCTTTTTGGGGGGGGTTTTAAAAAATTGGGAAAGGGGGGTTTTAAAAAATTTTTTTAAGGGGGGTTTAAATTTGGGGGGGTTGGGTTGGGTTTTTAAAAAAAAAAGGGGGGGGGGGGGGGGGGGGGGGGGGGGGGGGGGGGGGGGGGGGGGGGTTTTTTTTTAACTTAAATTAATTTTTTGAACCCTTCCAAAATTAAAATTAATTTTTTTTAAAAAAAATTTGCCTTTTTTTTAAAAAATTTTCCCCCCCCTGGGTTTCTCCCCCAAAATTTTTAAAAAAAGGGGGTTTTTTCCTGGGGCCCTTTTAAAAACAAATTTTTTAAAACCCCATGGCCTTTTGGGGAAAAAAAGGGGTTTTTTATTTAAAAACCCCATTTAAAAATAAAAAGCGGGTTTGATACCCAAAAAAATAGGACAAACAAAACAATCAGCTTACCCTCACATCAGAGTAAAGTAATGTGCGTGTATGTGTGGTGTGTGTGTGTGGTTGTAACTGAGCCTTGTTGACTGAAAACAATCAATTATGAAATTATCTTGTATACTGTTATGAGATAAACAAACTCTTAAATATCTGTAAACCTTCTTCCATATTCACCATGCTGTTACAAAATGATAGTGTTGCATCTTATCAGAGGTCACTTTATGTTTCATTGTCCTTGTGGGCTTATAAAATATGTTTACAAAAGGGACCTGGGTTGTGAGTAGTAAGGTTCAGGTGTTACAAGGAGGAGTTTGTCTTGTTGATGATGGACTATATAATTGACTCTAGAGTGCAGAGAGATAAAATATAGTTAAGTTTAGGCACGTATAGAGCTAGAACCTAGGTTTGCTGGGTGCTCAGGAAGGTTCTGTTTTAATTGATAACAGTGTTTTAAGCCATTAAAATTGTGGTTTGAATATGCTTGGCACATAAGGAGTGGTAACTGTTAGGAAGTATGGCATTGTTAGAAGTAGAGTGTCACTGTGAGGGTGGGCTTTGGAAGTTTCCTCCTACACTCAGGTTTCACCCATTGCAGAAGAGAATTTCCTCCTAGCTACCAGAAGATGCCAGTCTTCTCCTGCGTGCTTTTGGATCAAGATACAACTCTCAGCTCCTCCTGAACCATACCTGCCTGGATGGTGCCATGTTGCTGCCTTGATGATAATGGATTGAATCTCTGAACCTATAAAACAGCCCCAATTAAATGTTATCTTTATAAGAGTTGCTTTGGTCATGGTATCACTCATCAACAATGGAATCCCTAAGACAAAAAGTAAAGTTAATCCCTTAAGAGAGAAGCAATCTTTCGCAGACATTACCACTAACAATTGTGGGTGGGGGGTGGGGGTTGGGGGTGGGGGCTTGTCTTAGAGTGGATCTACCTGGCTGGAATGCAAATGTTCTTTTATGTCACCTAGTGGCCACATATGGTTGTTCTTACTTGGAGTTACTGTGCTTTTCATCTTTTGTTAGATTCCCATTCTTCACAAAATTAGTTAATGCAGCCTAGCTGGATGGCATCAATTAAATCCAGAGCTACCACATTGGAGCTGATTGTATTGTCCTTTTATGAAAAAGGGAACAAGCAAGCCTAAGAATTCCACTATTTAAAAATGACCATGTGCTTCTTTATGTTAGCCTGACCAAAGCAAGGGAAATTTTGACACTAGCTCAATAACTCTTACAAAGAAGCTCAAGGTTGTCCTTAACATAAATATTATATAGCAAACATATTGTATCATAATCAGTATTCTGACCTTAAAACTCTGAATGGAAGTTGACTTTCCAGCTTTGCTCAATGGTCTGTTGACCCAGTTGAAAATGATGTTGTCATTCACTTTCTGACTCTCTCCTAGATCTTCCAGAACACTCAGGGTATATCTCAGAAAAGTAGCAGAAGAAAGGTACAATGTACTCTATGAAGAAAAATGCAAACATTAGAAATATACCTCATATACATTTTATCACAAAGATTGCATGGGGATCAGCAAGATGGCTAAGTGAGTAAACCAGATTGATGCCTGTAGCTGACAAAATATATCTGATTCCTATACAATGACTGGTAAAATTTGCTTCCCAAAACCTATAACTTGACCTCCATCTGAGGCAGTGGTATGAGTTTTGTTAAACTTACTCACTCTCACACATACAGTTTCTACATATGTATAGAAATTATATACTTACATGAAATTAGTACATAAATACACACAATAAAAATAACTTTGGGGAAAAAGCCATGCTTGTGTGTGTTTGTGTGTGTGTGTGTGTGTGTGTTTGTGTGTGTTTGAAGGAAGACTTGGGA
The DNA here is from genome assembly GCA_021653895.1 of Mastomys natalensis. Classification (NCBI taxonomy): domain Eukaryota; kingdom Metazoa; phylum Chordata; class Mammalia; order Rodentia; family Muridae; genus Mastomys; species Mastomys natalensis. The sequence continues at coordinate 3,496 of JAJTUV010005875.1, forward strand.
AATAGCTCAGTCTGTAAACTGCTTGTGCTTGTGTTACAAACACAAACATGAAGACCAGAGTACAAACATGTGCACTTATATAAAGAAATTCGAGGTATATGGGAATGTACGTGTAATTGTAATGCTGGGCAGGTGAAAGATTCCTGGGGTTCATTGGCCAACCCATCTAGCCAAAGAGCTATGCCCAATTTCCTATGAAAAGCTCTATCTTTATCTTGGAAGAGTGGACAAATCTCAAAACTGGTGGATGGTGTTCCTGAGCCAATTCCTGAGGTCATTCTCTGCTCTCTCTTCTCTCTGTCTCTGTCTCTCTCTGTCTCTCTGTCTCTCTCTCTCTTTCTCTTGCTCTCTCTCTCTCTCTCTCTCTCTCTCTCTATCTATCTATCTCTCCCTCTCTCTATCTCTCTCTCTCAGTCTCTCAGCTACTATTGTGTCAACCTAAAATATAAAATAGAGTTATCTGAAAGGAGGGAGTCTCCATAAGACCATAATGGGGAACAAGCCAGTAAGCAACACCCCTGTACCCCCACCACCTATGTCCTCTTCATTATCTCCTGCCTTCATGTTCATGACAGGTCTGTTTGTCCTCATGAATTCACAGCAGCTGTCATTGCCTGAACAAAAACCACACAAGATCAAGACACAACATTACATCCTGGATAGAGAAAGGACTCATGATGCCTCACTCCTAGTGCTGGCAATGGATACAACTTGGTGAAAAAGTCACTTTTTATTATGGAATGTGGCTTCTAATAAGCTGCTCTGTGGATCTCAGCTCTTCCATGATTTAATAGAGTGTTGGATATCTAAGCACCCAATCACTTTCTATGCCTTCATACACATGCTTGTGATAACAACAGAGACGGCCCTTCCAGGAATATTAATAGTGAGATCAATATGGCTAGAGAACCATCAAGCTTCTTCTTAAAGAATCCTGGAATAAATGGCACAATTGAAAAGGACTCATATGTATTGTAAAAATCCACATGTCCTATGATGTTATTTTTAGGCCCATGTCTCTGTATTAAAAAGTTATATCACTGCAGAACATTATCTAAAGAATAATCAGTTCAACCAACTGAAAGTCAAAAACACCTCTGAGCTGGCAAAACATAGCCAGTCTCTGATTTTTGACAGTTGTTTGCTTCCCTCAAAAATAATATCTGTCAACTACAACAGCTGATTCAAAGAGCTGAGTGGGCCATCACAGGGAGAGGTTGACAAAGTAGATCTAAGAACATAAGATCATGTAGCCAGAATATAAGTTCACATAAGTACATTTGTTTCCAAGTTACTACTACTGTCTGTGTGCCTCTAATTGTAAGAGATAATTGGAGTAATGGGCTCTGATTCTCTACACTGGAAAATGTTATCTTTTTCTTGACTCATTATGATCTCCTGAAATTCCAATATTACAAAGTCCCAATCCCAGTAAGAATAAAATTTAGGAATTACAAGTACAAAACCTTTGAACTTGCCAATTCCTGCCTTTGCGGTGGACAACTAGTGTACAGGAATCTTACCTTTTTGAATTATGATAAGAAGCATAGGTTTTAGCTTCAAAGAAGCTTCAATTACTGTGACCCAATAATGGAAATCTAGGCTCAAGTATACCTTCTTCAAGAATTTCCAAGTCTCCTTCCCAGGACTCAGTTTCTTCACAAGCAATCTTTCTTACTGGTTACACTCAGAACACCAGATTTCTTCTTCTCTCTTAACTCAGTAATTTCCTCATTCTCTCTTCAAATAGACTCTTCATTCTTTCAAACATTAATTTGGGAGAACACTCTAAGGCCTATGTGAATTCACTTAGAGATCTTGGTGTTGTTACAACACGGTGACATCATAAAGGATGGCAGGAATTCTCCAGGAACTAATAGAATGCCCAGAAAAGAGACAAACTATGTCATGAAACAGCCTTTGCCTTCCTGCTAAGTCTCTCTCTGTATTAAAGACAATCTATATTTCCTTTTCCATAAACTCTACTTAGCACTTCCTCCTTCTTAAGAAAGACATCTTGGCCACTGAGTTTTTTCAATGTCAGTGAAATGGGAAAATCTTGTGCTTTATTTCCAAATGTGTTAACTGACAGGAGCTGTGAATGGAGGAGAGAAAAGCCAACCCAGCAAGCTGGTAGAAGAACAGTAGAGCTATTCATATCTTATCTGTTATTTAACAACTAAAACTTGTTAGAGAGCAGTTCCAGGGCCAACTTCAGCATGTGGTGCTGCAGGATTTGAGGATCTCCTCATGAGTGTCATGTCTGCTGATGACACTTGCAGACAGAGACTTGGAATACATGATAAATCTGATCTAAACTTGACATGGAGAAGAAAACAAAGACTGTAGATTGTTCTCTGTTTTCCATTGTCTCTGAGTCAGGATGTGATAAACCCATCTCACCAGACATGCCACCAGAATTCTATCTACATTTGTGAACAAATGTTTCAATTTCCATGTCCAAAACAACTATCTTCTGTCCCTTAGTCAATACCAAACTATCTGATAACTGAAGTAACCATATTATATGTAACATTTTGCATGTGATTGGCTGAGAATGTGGCATTATTAGGAGGTGTGTCTTTGTTGGAGTAGGTATATCTGTGTGGGTATGTTCTCAAGACTCTCATCATAGCTTCCTGATAGCTTTGTACTAGCAACCTGAAGATGAAGGTGATGAATTCTCAGCTCCACTGCCACAGTGCTGGTCTACAAGCTGTCATCTCCAGCCTGGATGATACTGTACTGATACTCTGATTCCATAGGCAAACCCCCATGATGTGTTGGCCTTTATAAGACATGCCTTGGTCATGTTGTGTTTTCGTAGCAGTAATACCCTAACATAGACAGTATACTACCCAACACTACCTCGAAATTTGATGCCAAAGTTATGAAGCTGACAATGGCATACGATCCTTGTCAGAATACAAGTCCTTTTATCTAGGCCATAAATATTTTCTGGAGGAAGAATATAAAAGTATGCCTGACCATGGATATTGTTCTCTAGCCTGGTCCCACTTGCTTGGGAAAGATATAGTTGCTAAGCTCTTCATGATTATATATCTAAAAAATTCATATTCTCATGGAAAAAGATCACATTCGCCTAGACCATCTGCTGATGATTCTGCTGTTCCTGGGCCATCTTTTGTGTCATCCCCTCTTGTAGTAATAGTTCAAAAAGCTAGATGCTCATGTTACAGAAAAGCTATAGGAAGTCAAAGCTCTTATAAAGGCTTCAGCCAATAAGAGGAACCTGGACCCTCTGAGTGATCTGAAAGAGAACAAGAAATGGACCTTTCGGGTCTCTTTCTGTTTGCTATTCTTTTCCTCTCCTAACTAATCTGCTTAGTTTTCCAAGCATGTCTGTGAGAGATCAGTAAATGGATGACACAAATGTTCCCAAGGGCAAGTGGTGTCACCAGAACACAGGTTGCCAGAGTTCTCCAGGATGCAACAGAATGTCACAGATGAGACTAGTGATGTCATAGAAAAGTGCCATTGCCTCCCTGGTAACTAGCTCCCCTTAGAGCTCAATGGAAGTCATGGATATCTAGCCCTGAGCTGGGTGATCTCACTCTCTTCCTCTGTTTCCTGAGGCTCTCATTTTTCAATTACCCTTCCTGTAACAGTGAAAGCCAACATCTTCCAGCACAACAGCTTTGTTCTTCTGGCTCGGGTTGATGGTGATATTATTTAAAAAAAGAAAAAGGGCGGCAGAGGTTTCTCCAAAGGGAAGTTTATTTAGTGCAGAGGGGACAGCAGAGAGAGGTGGCAGGACATGACCACGTGGAGGGGGGAGGGAGAGGAGAGGGAAAGGGTCAGATAGGACCTGCAGGCACGGGGTCAAGGAGCAAGAGAGCAAGAGAGAGAGGAGAGGCCAGACAGCCCCTCTTATAATAGTGGGCATGGGCTACCTGGCCGTTGCCAAGTAGCTTTGGGGAGGAGCATACCTAGCTGTTGTCAGGTAACTGTGGAGGTGGAGTTTAACAGAATACTAACAGATGGGATCAACTAATGTTCTGGAATCCTTGATATACATGAACCAAGACCATCATGAAAGTTCAGATGCTAAGATTAGAGAAAAACTAGAGGAACTCAAAGCTCTTATAAAGGCTTCAGACAAGAAGAGGGTACTGGACCCTCTGAGGGTAATTCTTTTTTCTATATTCATCTTCATTTTAATCAAAAATTTTGAACAAACTTTTTAAAATTTTTCATCAATTATATTATATATATATAATATATATATATATATATGGTTTTTTTCATTAATTTTTACAAGTGTCTTTAATTTATCAAAATTTCATACAAGTGTCTTCAAATTTATCAAACACTTTTCCATACAAATATTCAATTTCTGGAAAATTTTCTTCAATCAAATTCAATTTTCTAATGAATTTTTCGATGTCCAACTTGAAATTTTTAGGGATTTTTTTTATCATCAGGTTCAATATTTTCAAACTTTTATTCTTGTTTGTCTTCATTTCAACTAACATTGGCCAAAAAGTGTTTACACATTAAACATGCTGGTATATATTAAATATACTGTATTCATTAAAATACCATATATACTAAATACACCATATACATTAAATACATTGTGTACATTAAATACACTGTATATGTTAACTATGCTATGTACATCATATACACTGTATATATTAAACATGCTGTATATATTATATATACCGTATACATTTAATATACTGTATACATTAAATACACTGTATATGTTAACAATGCTATATATGTTAAATATGCTCTATATTCTACATACACTGCACACATTAAATAGAGCACATGCATTAAATATACCATATAAATTAAATATACCAGGGGAGAACAGGTCGACAGAATGCCAGAAGAGAAGTCTAACCCAGTGAAGGAGTTGATTTGTTTTTCCTTGTTAGGGGGAGTTTCAGGTTAGCCATACTATTACATATGTCTATGTATATAATATATATTATATGTGATATATTATTTTAAATAACATATACTATACCTATTATTATGTCATACATTTTATATGTATTATTTATAACGTATAATTATATTGTATCATATAAATATATATTATACAATTTTTTATATTCTATATTGTATCATATAAATAATATATATTACATATATTATTGTAGATATATACTCTATCATGTATATTATATATTACATATATTACATAATATATATTATATATTATTTTATATTCATACATATATATGAAATTAAATTTCATATATTTATATGTATATATATTACAAATATTATAATATATATTATATGATATACATATAATATAGTTACATATATATTATATATTCCATATTTTTTATATACATATATATGATGAAACTTTGTTCATATGTATTATTTTATTATATATATTTTACATATTTTATATATAAAATGTAGATTTTATGTATATTCTTGCATATTTTTATATATTATTTATATATATTTCTGTATATTTTTACATTTGTATTGATATATTTCACATATATTTAATATACGTTTCTTACACATATGTAATTAAATTTAAATACAACATGTCTGGATGTAGTAACAATATAGAAAGCTGAGTAACCATGAGAGTGATAAATACGTCAGAGGTACTTGCCTATGATTCAGATCATTCATTCAGTAGGCCACACACAACACCCTATGCTAGCAGGCATAAGGACTGTGTCTATTTCACATCATCATGCAATGGAGCTCATTAGAAAGCATGTGAAGTTTGAAGCACATTTAAATGTCTGCTGAATTTGAACATCCAAATATACAAATTATATTTGCATTTTTAAAATATATATAAATATATATATATTATATATATATATATATATATATATATATCAAATTCCTCCAACTAATAATGTACTAAATTATGTCAATTATACATATATTTTATTATATATGTATGAAATAAATGTGAAAAATATATATATAAATATTTGTATATTATGTATATTAATATGTAATATAATATATCTTATATGTACATATATAATATATCTATCATATATAATATATAAGTATAATATGAAGACAAAGATATATTGTATGTTTTATGCAGATATTTATATTTAATATAATATATACACATTGTATTATATAAGTGTATATATAATATAACATATATTATATTATATAAAATTATAATACATATCAATGTAATATATGGTACATTAAAACAATATATTTTTATTTTATTATCACATTATATATCATATAATATATTATGTTATTTATAACACATTATATTTCTCTTCAATCATCTTCATTTTCTAAAGACACTTTTCCATGTCAGACATCAGTTTTAATAGTGATTTTTATAGAAGGTTTTCCATTTTTTTAGTGTATTTTTTCAACAATTGACATCATCTTACTTCAAAATTATTTTATGTGTTTTATATTTTTTCAAAATTTTTCTTTATTTATCTTAATTTTTCACTAATTTTTTCAACAATGTCTTCATCAAATATTTTTAAATTTTTATCCAAATTTTTATATCCATTTTAATTTTTTTAGTAGTATATTAACAATTTCTTGAACTTAAATAATTTCTTGAATATCTTTTCCATACAATTATTGAATTTCTCCTGAAATTTTTCTTATCACCTTCAACTTTCTCATGAATTCTTCCATTTCAATCTTGAATATTTTTAGGGATTTTTCTACAAAAAGTTTAAATACTTACATAAATTTTCATAAATTCTTTTCTAAATTTGTCTTGATTTTATATAAGATATTTCCAGAAATGTTTAATATTGTTTCATCAGTTTTTATATATTTTTATCACTAATTTGGAAAACAATTTCTTCAATTTTATCAAACGTTTATTCTATGTAAATATTCAATCTTTCCTAAATTGTTTTAAGATATCTTAAACTTTCTATTGAATATTTCCATGTCAATCTTGAAATATTTGTGGGTTTTTCTAAAAACAATTTCAATATTTCATATATTTTATCTATATTTTTTAATTTTTATCCAAAAATTTTGACAAATGTTTTACAGTTTTTCACAAATGTTTTTACTACGAGTTGTTATACATCTTCAAATTTATCAAACATTTTTTCGAGGCAAGTAATGAATATTTTTCTGAAATTTTTCTTAAATCATCTTTTAAATGATTTTAAAGAATTTTTCCAAGTCAATTTTCAGTGTTTTTAGGAATTTTCCTGTAAAAATTTCAATTCTTTCATATATTTTTCTCTATATTTGTTTTCTCTTTAATAAAACAATTTACACAAATGTTTTATCAATTTTCCATTGAATTTTTTCTTGTCAATATCAGTATTTTTGTGGTTTTGTCTATAAAGAGTTTCATATTTTAATAGTTTATTTTATATTTGTCATTTTAATTAAAAATTTTTGATAAATGTTTTATACTTTTTCAACAATATTTTCTATTATTTTTTGTAATTTTTTCCATTAAATTTTACATTTCTTAAATTCTATTAAAGTTCTTCCATGCAAATATTCAATTGTGATAAAATTTTTCTTAAATCATCTTCAATTTTTTAATGAATTTTTCCATTTCAATCTTTAGTTTTTTAAAGGATTTTTCTAAAAACAGTTTAAAAGTTTTCATACAAGTTTTTCTCTATTTGTCTTCATTTTAGTCAAGATTTTTTCACAAACATTTTATACTTTTTCAACAAATTTTTCCACATTTATTTTAATCTGAAAAAATACACATAATATAAATTCGCACGAGAGAGAGAGATTAGAAATGACATCTGTAGTGTAAATAAATAAAATATCCAAAAAGGTATTCTAAATAAATAAAATATTCAATGAAGTATTTTAAATAAATTTAATATCCAATAAAGTATTATAAATAAATGAAATATCCAATAAAGAATGTAAATAAATGAAATTGCCAATAAACTATTGTAAATAAATGAAATATCCAATATCATGTACACAGTGATCAAGCCATGGCTTCCATCATGATCTATAAGAATATCACACACTCATGAATGCGTGACGGGTTTTCATTTTTAATTTAATTTTATTTTATCAGTCCTCACACTGCAATGCTATTTGTTTTGTTTTTCATAATTTTGAATTTAATTTTATTTTATTTTATTACATCATTTCTCATGCTACAATGTGATTTTTTAATAAAATATTTTGAATTTAATTTAATTTAACTTAATTTATTTTTATCAATTCTCACATTAAACACTTTTTAAATTCTTTTAATTTAATTTACTTTAATTTTATTATATCATTTCTCATGCTACAATGCAATTTTGTTTTTTTTTTTAATTAAAATAAATTAATTTTTTGGACATTTTATATTATTTTGTACTTATTTTCTATTGCCTGTTTTATTTATGTACATTTCAGACATTATCACCTTGCCATGTTTCCACCCAAAAACCCCTGTATGCCATATGATATATGCCTATATAATCTATTTCAAAATTAATAAGTAAAATATTTGATAAGAAAATTAATTATGATTAAGGAAAATTTCTTTTAAAATGAATTATGTGCTTGGAAAAATTTTTTTGAAAGAATTGAAAACATTGTAGAAAAAACTAGTGATAAAAGTAAAGGTAAACACTGAAAACTGCATATAAATTATAAAAAATAAAGGAAAAAATTAATATGATGACTAAAATTTTTAAAAACAGAAAAATTGAAATTTGTTAAAAAAAATTTTTTAAAAATTTAAGGTTCACGAGGGAAAAATATTTAATATGAAACAATATGATTTAAGGAAATTTTATGATAAAACTGATTATTTACACGGAACAGTGTTTGATAAAAATGAAGACAGTGTTGAAAAAACTAGTGATAAAATTAAGATAAATAGTGCAAAGTTGATGAAAAAATATAAAACATACAGAAAAAGTTAACTAAAAGTTTGACAAATACAAAAATATTATGAAAAGGATGCATCTATTAATAATAATCCATAAAATAATTCAAAATTAACAAGTAAATCATTTTATAAGGAGTTGAATGTGACTTCAGGAAAATCATGGATAATTTGAGTATTTGCAGGGAAAAATGATTGATAAAATTAAAAATATTGTTGAAAACCAGTGATAAACATTAAGATAAATAGGGAAATTTTGATGAAAAAATGTTGAACATGTAGAATAAAATTAACTAAAAGGATGATAAATAGAAAAACGTTATGAAAGAGATGAATCTTTTTAAAAAAAATCCATAATTTAATACAAAATTAACATGTAAAACCTTTGATAAAATATTGAATGTGATTTAAGGAAAATATCTTATAAAAATTGAATAATTACAAGGAAGAATGTTTGATAAAATTGAAAATAGGGAAAATTTGATGAAAAATATAAAACATAGAAAATATTTAATTATAATCACAAAGAAAAAATGTATGAAAAATTTGAATCATTGTTTAAAAAATTCCTGAAATACTACAAGATTAACAATTAAAGACATTTTATATTAAATAGAGTGTGATTTAAGAAAAATTTCTGAAAAGTTTGAGTATCTGAATGAAAAAATTTATGATATAATTGAAGACAATGTAGAAAAATCTATTGATAAATAGTAAGATAGTCAAATTTTGATTAAAAATGCAAAACATATAGAAAGAATTTGAATAAAAAATATGAGAAATATAAAAAATTTGAAAAATTTGAAAGTTATAAAAATATTCTTAAAGAAATTGAAAAATAAAAAATGAAAAAAATTAATATGAAATAGAATGTTGTATGAAAAATTACTGATAAAATTGAATTTTGTATGGACAAATGTTTGATATAATTGAAAATATTGTTGAAAAATCAAGTGTTAAATGTAAGGACAAGTAATTAAAACTTCATGAAAAGTAGAAAACTGTATGTGAAAATTAATTAAAATGATGACAAATTTTAAAAATGTAAGAAAACATTGAAATTAAAAAAAAATTTTTAAAAATTTAAGATTGAGAAAGAAATATTTAATATGAAATTGAACATTATTTAAGGAAATTTTCTGATAAAACTGAATATAAGCATGAAATACTGTTTGATAAAAATTAAGACACTATTGAAAAATCTAGTGATAAAAATTGAGATAAATAGTGAAAAATTTGATGAAAACATACAAAAAATATCAAAAAAATTTAAATAAAAGGAGAACAAATACAAAAGTACCTTGAAAACGTTGCTTCTTTTTAATAAAAATCCATAAAAATGATTAATTGTAGTCTGAGAACTGATGTAATAAAATAAGGTTAAATTAAATCAAATTTAAAAAAATATTATAAGAAAAAGAAATAGCATTGTAGCATGTATAGCTGACATAACCACCACAATTGCATCCTGTGAGGTGTATGAAAGAGTATATAGGAAAGCAGGTAAATTAAATGATAGGATTTATACACAAGAAATTAAGCCTTTTTGAAGTTAAAAATACAGTGACTGTTAAAAGGTATCCTGGAACAAATACCAAAATTTTATTTCATACCGAGGAATCCCCCCCACATTTGGTGAAAAAATATAACTCACAGCAGAAATGAGTAGGACAGCCTGTTTTATGTGAAAAAAAAAGATCAATTTTCATCTGAGAAAAACCTAAATGGATATAGGAGTTGGACTGGTTTATTTATTTATTTATTTATTTATTTATTTTATAGTTATTTATATTCAGTTTTCTTTGTTTTTAAATTTGTTTTATTTATTTTATTTATTTTTTAATATTTTATTTATGGTTTTTATATTTCATATTATTTGTTCTGTTTTTGTTTAATTTTTCGTTGTTTTATTTCTTTTTGTTTTGACTTTAACTTATTTTTATTTATAGTTTTTATTTTATTTCATTTGTTTTATTTATTTTGTTTGGTTTTTTCTCTTTACTTTGAATTTTTGTTTATTATTTTATTTGTTTTTTATTTGTATTTTTTGTTTTATATTTTTTTATTTAACATTTTTGTCTTGTTTTTATATTTCTTTCTTTTTGTTTGTTTTTGTATTTATTTTATTTGTGTTTATGTTTTTATTATATTTTTTAATTTTTTGTTAGTCTGTTTATGTTTTTATTTTATTCCATTTTAATTGTCTTTTCATTCATTTGTGGTTATTTATTTACTCATTTTTATTTATTGGTTTTGATACCTCCAACAAAACCAACGAGAAAACTCATTTCCGTCCATGTATTCTTTAAGACCATTTGACATGTCAAGGGATCTCCGTGATATTTTTTTTCCCCCACAAAAATTCCAAACAAGGTGTTGGAGCTGAGTTATTGACACAATGTTGGTTGTCATAGCAACAGAAATATCTATGTATTACCACAAATTTAAAATATAATAATTTAATAGTGTCTATGCTTAAGCATTAGGAATAATATTCCTGAATTATTTCCTTGTTAAATTTTAAAAAATCATGAATTTTTTTTTAAAAACGTGATATTCCTGAAGTATATACTTGTGAAATCTTTTTTTAAAAATCATTGAAAAATTTTTAAAAAAATGTTTTAAAACCATGAAAAATTTTAAAAAAGATTAATTTTCCTGATTTATTTTCCAGTGGTTTTAAAATTAAAATATTTGAATTAA
>JAJTUV010005893.1:0-20589 GCA_021653895.1 Mastomys natalensis
ATTTCCAAGTTGGTCTAAAGTACTCATTTAGAGGAAATACCCTCAAAATGTCTGTTTCTTTGAAAGTAGGCCTAAGTCATTTCTCTTCTGTCTAAAAAGATCCCATTCCAAGAAAGCCTTATGCCATTCCCTCTGTAAAAGTCAGAATCAAATCCACTCACATGCAGTTCAGTATAGTGCCAAAGGAGGCTATGATTTCCTACTTCAACTAAAAGGTCTATAGACATCATGTACCTGGCAAAGTGGGTTTATCTCATTAAACAATGATGACAGAGACCACAGATTTGGCTCCTATGGCCAAGAGGGACTCATTGATTCCATCTGTATTCATAGGCACTTCAGATGTAGCCTCTAGCTATGGGATGCTTCATTTCAAGGGTAGCTTACACTTGACTTTAATCTCATGTTATGTTAGTGCCAATCCTTTGACCAAGATTGCCAGGCAAACACAACTGCAACTCATAGCGGGACCACACAAGTGTCTCTGTGTAGAACAGAGGGCAGAAAATAGAAATCTAAAAACTAACAAATATGCGATCTTCCTAGAGGTGGTTGTCAGAAATGCAATGTTCCTGTCTCTTATTTACAGATATACACACACCAATACAACATTGAGGGAGCATCAGATTTCAGACCACCTCTCATCCTGATGGAAGATCATGCTGATTACTTCTTGTAAACTTCCCAACAGTATGTACAGTATATGGATAGTGGAAGCTTGGAAGAGTATTTCGGATGCAAATGATGCAGTACCATACCCAAGGTAAGCTAGATTTTTCCCATCAGCACAGTAATGTTATTGGACCTTGTTATTGGATTAAACATGGCCAGGCACTTTCTTTCTAACCAGAGCAGTTTATTATGACCTAGGTGTCACATTTATGAGATCAGTGTGTCTCTGCCTTCAAAGTGCTGAGAAAAAAGGGGTGTACATCTACTGCCCAGTGAAATTTCTCATTTTTAATTTTTATTTTCAGACAAGGTCTCACTGGGTTGTCCAAGGTGCCCCTGGACTTGCAATTCTTTAGCTTAGTGCCAGCTCTGCCTTTAGTCAGTTATTACCCCATTACTTCCTATCCCCTCCTTCTTGAAGTAAAAATATTCTATGTAGCCCTAGGAATCAGGAACCCTAAGGCCAGTCCAGCTGACCCCAAACTTAAACAGATCCTCTTTGCTCTGTCTCCTGTTTTCTATGAGTACAAAGGTGTACCACCATGTCCTGGCTTTGTTGTTTACATTCTTTCTTACTTTTTAGAATACTTTGTTGAGTACACCGCATCAGAGCAGTGAATTGTGCAATGTTAATAATATTGACTACTTTCTATATACTCTCCTTGAGAATTATCTATGCCACCAGCATATCAGGTTTGTCCTTTATTACTCTGTTGCTTTTCATGGAAGAAATTTTAGCTACCACATTAGAAAACAAAATAGTTTTTTTGGCCTAGTTATACATTTTTCTCTGTAGGTAAGAATTGTGATTAAAGAAGGGGCTCTCCATCAGTCTCTTCTCTCTAAGAAAAGAATAAAAAGCTATGCTTCACCATGGAAAATTAAAAAGTTTGATAAGTGCCTTTGAACTACATTTTTTTAAAGTGAAAAGTACATTCAATGAATGCACTGAATGTGTTTGGCGAGTGTGTGAAATTGATGCTTCATCTTCATAACCATATTGTAGCCCTGCAAAAATCCAAGCCAGTTTTCCTCTTAACTCTCACCACCTGTGAAGCACACTGTAGGTGATGGACAGGTAAAATGGAGTTCAATGTGCTTGTTCTTGTGCTCAATTGAAAATTGTGAACCAACAACTATGCTTTAATTGATAGATTTTCCAAAAGGTCAAGGCCAATGATATTGCTAAAAACATTCCACAAAGCCATCAACAAGAAAGAAGAGATTTGTGCTCTGGGACAAACTTCAGAGTTGTACCATGAAGGAACCTAACATTCTTACTCAGATAATCATGGCATGGTGTGCTTAGGTTAGTACACTTCACTGGACAGGTACATAATCATGCCCTAAAAAGCATGCTCCTCTGGCTTGGTAACATAGTTAGGTCTTGGGTCACATATTTGTCAAAAAGCCATAGTAGACATTAGTAGCTTATAAGACACAAAGTAAATTAGTCTTCACTACTGTAGAGGTGTGCAGTAATAGAAATACAATTTTTATATATTTTGTAACTTCCCTAAAGATCGGTTAACCTGTTCTTTTGTTTCTAATAACATATTAATTAATCCCTAATAGTCACTGTATTGCTTCCAGGTCTCTGAGTATTCAAAGCATATGATAACATACTTGTGAAGCATTATCTTTTAGTAGCACTAGGATAATCACTATAGTGTTTGGGGCCAAATGATTAACAGAGTATATGAAATGATTTCTTGGTTACTTCATATAATTTTAGAGGAAGAATACTATGCTTTGGTTAACTGAATAAACAAAGCTTTGGAAAATGGTCCTGATTGCAGACACCCCATATTCATGAACTCAATACTTTTGACCCGTTCAGTGCAGTTGGTGATGGAATTGTGCTCTGGTACAAGGGTAGTTTGGTTTTACATCCAGATTTCCAAAAATAATCATGACAGAATAAATATATTTGTTTATATATTTGGTTATTTGGCTGTGTGACATCAAGGAGATGGAGGCTATTGCCCAGGTTTTGTCTTTTTCATTTAATATCTAAATCGAGGTATAAAAGGAAAAGTCAATCCCAGAGTGGGGAACTCTTTTATAGAGTTGAATTTTTGGTTTCCATTTTCTCCTCATCACTGAGATAGCAGAACATTACAATTTTTTTTTCAAACCTAAGTGTTTCAGTATCTATTTGAAGTACCTTGGCTTCTGAAGGGAGAAAAAGAGGCTAGCTACGTTTCAGTTCTAAGACTACAGTGACCTAATTCTGAAAACTGCTTGTGTCACTTTAGCTGCATCAGAGCCAACAGTATCTTGACACAGGTGATGTAAGATTAACAACACTGTCCATTGCTGCTCCTGTTCTCAGAGATGGTTTTGCCACAGTGTTCTATAATATGCTCCATTATAAGTTCTTGGTTCTTATGTAAGCCTTGCCACTCAGTAGCTGTATGGATGGGGACACCATAGTCAGACTCTTTTACATTCTAGTTTCAACTGTGGTCCTCACAGTGTATGCATAGTTTTAGTATCCCAAGCGAAAAAATCCAAAATCTGAAACTTAGTTTTATTTTGTTCATGATTTTATTAGCATATACTAATTATATGTGTTAATGGGTTACATTATGACTGTTTAATATACAGTCATATGTGTATGGGTGCATATGTGTACGGGTGCATATGTGTACGGGTGCATATGTGTACGGGTGCATATGTGTACGGGTGCATATGTGGTACGGGTGCATATGTGTACTGGTGCATATGTGTATGGGTGCATATGTGTATGGGTGCATGTGTTGGGTGCATGTGTGTGAGTATGTGTGTGTGTGTGTAATGGATTTTGACGATATTCCTATATATAAATGCCTTTTCCTGTCAAGTCTTTCTCAAATTACTACTGATCACCATCTGTTTCCCATCTCATCTCCTTCTACTTTTATATCTTCTTTTTTTTATTGATCCAGTGAGTATCATCAGGCTTACTAACAGGAACAAGGGTTAGAGGTTAGTTCCAGGAGCATCAGAAACTTTTCAAATTCCAGAAGTAGAATATCCATAGCCGACCTCGAGTAACATATATAGTAAAAGAGCAGATGCCCCCAAAATTCTACACAAAACTTCCTCTGGGCCAGCACCACACATTAGTGGCACAAAGCATGCCTAGCATGTTCAAGGTCTTGGTTTCCAAACTTAGCACTACACTGTGTATGGTGGCATATACCCGTAAGCCAAACACTCACAAAATGTGATCAGACAAATATCTGGGAATTCAAGGCCAGCCTGGTCTACTATGTAATCAGTTCCAGAACAGACAGGAGGACATATCAAGATCCTGTCACAAGAAAAGAAGGAAAGGTAGGAAGGAAGGAAGGAAGGAAGGAGAAGGAAGGAAGGAAGGAAGAAAGGAAGGAAGGAAAGAAGGAAGGAAAGAAGGAAAGAAGAAAGGAAAGAAGTAAGGAAGGAAGGAAGGAGAGAACAGAAAAACAAAAGAAAAAACAACAAAAAAGCAAATCTGACAAATCTGGCACACCTTTATTTGCAGCACTTGGGTGCAAAGGTGCTGGGAGCCATAATGGGAAAAGCTAATAATTAGCAGGTGGTCATTCTGAAATGCTTGCCTCAGATTAAAATCTGCGACAAGTTCTCCCCATCAGCAAGGCTATGGCTGGACACTTAATAGGAAAAATCACTGCTACTAATATGCTTTTTCTATTATTATTATTAATATTATTATTATTATTATCAAACATATGTAACAATCACTAGCAATAGCACACCCCTTTGGAACAGATCTCTTCAGACCCACAAAGATGTACTGTCTTGTAGTGATGCTATATAGACAAATAGACAACTTCTTAAGTTTTAATGATGATCATATAAGAATTCCTAAAATTATATCAATGATTATTTTGCTCTTTTATAGTGGGATTGGTATTAAGTCCCGTTCTGACAATCAATACTGCTATGAGAACTCTGACAGACTCCCAAGTGTCTCTTGTTAACAGCTTAGATAGTGACCATACTTCTCCTGCTCAGAGCACATTCCAATGTGTTTGTAAAACAATTAACCAAGGGTCACTAAAAGGGAACTCACTATTTATTATAGGTGCTAGGACAGAAGAGAAAATATTGCCTGGGTTTATCTATACATAACTTCACTAATTTCTTAAGTTATAGTTTTAAACCTTCGATGAACCTGTGGAGCTAGAAAGGTGATGGATGTTTAGTCAGATAATTACTCCTAATGGATATGCATGTAAACATTTTCTGTTGTAAACTTCTATTTCAATTTATGATTTGAATTTTGGTATAAACTTGGGATGAAATTGGTAACACGTGATCATGTACTCTGAATGATGTATAAGACAAAGGGACTTTTGTTAGCAGCTCTCCTTTTCCTCTTCTCGTCTCTACTCTTCTCTCTGCTCCTCTCTTCTCTTCCTCTTCTGTCTTCCCTGCTCAGAATCTCTCCATTTAGGACCTTTCCACTTTTTCTCTTAGATAGCTTTCATAGGAAACTTTTTACACTTAGTAATAAACTGTAATAACGTCTTTAAGTGTCTTTTTCTTCCTGTGACCTCAAACTAACAGACCTAAGTAAGAGCCTGGCAGCGCCTACAGACAGAGTACTAAGGCCATTTGCCTACTCCTCTGCTGTCGCTGGCTCAGGTGCTAGTGGCTAGAAGCTGTTTCTGGTCTCAGAGGTTCAAACAGATAGCAGGTCAGCTACAGCTGCCTAGTAAATAAACTTTAGTAACTAGACAAGTATGATTTTATTAATGCAGCAACTCTAAATCTATCGTAAGATAAAAGTCTTACCCCGAACATCATAAGACCAAGTCTTACCCCTCACCTAGGCTCTTCCAATCCCTATCCCCCTTGACTCCCTCAAGAAGAACCGACTGGAGGAGAAGAAAGAAGATCACCTTATCCTCCCACCTTGCCGGGCCAGCCTACCTGCACAGAGTCAGGCAGATCTCTATAAATTCAAGGCTAGCCTTATCTACAGAGTGACTTTTAGGGCAGCCAGGGTTACACAGAGAAACCCTATCTCAACAAAAAAAAACAAAACAAAACAAAACAAAACAAACAAACAAAGTAACAGAAAAAAACCCCACAAACTTAGCATCACACAAAAAATTGCAATCCTTAGATTCAGGTTATGTGTATGTGTGAGTGTATTATGTGTTTGTATGCAAAAATACTTATATGTATATGGAATATGGATTAAAAATTTGGTTTCAGAACTGGGCACCCAATATGTCATCATTTTTTGTCTAATCTACAGTTTGGACATATATAGTTTTTGTTGTCAACAAGGTAAATGTCATCTATGGAATTTTGTATATTATATTATATTATATTATATTTATATATTTATTTATAGTATTTATTATATTATATTATATTATATTATATTATATTAATTATATTATATGTGTAGCTTCATGGGTTTATGGATACCACATTGTGTAGGTACCTCTGAAGGCCAAAAGAGTGCATAGACTCCCCTTGAAACTGGAGTTAACAGGCAGTTTGAGCTGTTCATTATGTGTGCTAGGACCTAACTATGGTTCCACTATAAGATCATTAAGTGCTCTTAACCCCTGGGCCATCTCTACAGTCCCAGATTGACTGCATTTTTTTTTATATATTGCATGAAAGATAGATTATTATAAGCTTTAATATTCATGAAGATTTATTCAAGTGTTGTTATTAGAGACAGGATCTTGTATGTCTCAAGCTAGTCTTAACTTGGTATGTGGTCCAGGATGTCCTGGAATGCCGATTTTTTGCTTCCATGCTCTAGTGCTGGGATTATAGATTTCTCTATGTCCTAGTTAAGTGGTAGTGGGGATTGAACCCATGACCTCATGCATGCTAAGTAAGCCGTCTATAAAGTGAGCTACATCTCCAAACTTTGTGGACTGTAAAAGTAAACCAACATTTGTTTGTTTCAGCAAAATGATCAACATTTCGGTTCCTGATACAATTGATGAGAGAGTAATCAATAAGAATAAGTTTATACCATTCATCATTCAGGTGCATGGTGTTCTCTACTCCCTCTCCTCTGAACTGTGATTTGAAACACAGGCCATAGACTCTGTATTCTGTTTCCCTGCTGTTAATCCTCAGAGCAGCTTGACTGTAGAATGACCATTAATGTTTTATTCAATGAACTGGCACTCAGAAAGTCTTCAGGGGCTTGCTGGAAGTTCACACTGGCTCTGAGGTCTTGTTCCATATTGAACTCAAAGCCCTGTGTGCTTTCATTGCTTATTGAGTTAAGATATCACCAAAATAAACAAAATGATTTAAGCATTAGCTGGTGAGCTTAAAGGATAGAGCATTTTTGTTTTCCACTGAATGCGTAAATAGATTAGTACAGCAAAGTCCCATCAGGCAAGAGTGTTCTTAAGATGGACAGATTGGTCATTTTTGGAACCTGGATGCATGCAATATGCTGCTCGACTCCAATTCAGGTAATTATAGAAAAATAACACCATTTACATATATATATATTTTACTTCAGTTACTTGACTTTTTACTTTAGAATCAGCATAATTGAAAAGCAACCAGACCAAAAAAAAAAAAAGTCTACTACCTATAAAATTCTACAAAAAGAATAGGAGAGAGACTGAGAATTGTTGTTGCTTTGCTTCTTAACATTGCACTCTACAGTTTATTTTCTGTAAATATGAGTGGATGAAATTAATACTATGTATTAACGTCTCAACCTAGTGGTATTTTCAATGAAGGCTAAAGTGGACTGGGTGTGGGAGAAAAGAGGTCAAGAAGTACATAACTTGGCTGTCTTGCAGGAAAACTTGAACTTGGCACTGAACTCTGCTTACGCCATTCTTACGCCATTGGGTGTCATGTCGTGAACATTTGTGTGGAAAATCTGTTTACAGGAAAATCACATCTAGTTTTGGAACTGCTCTGGAAGATTATTAAGATTGGCTTGTTTGCTGACAATGAATTAAGCAGGAATGAAGGTAATGAACACAGTTGTTCTTTTAAGGCTCTATATTGATGAGTTTGACTTTCTATTCATGAAAATTGTCAGGCTTGCATTAAAATGAGTTGAGCAGAAGGTAACTAGAGTGAACCCAGAGCTATTCAGGAAAACAACCTATACACCACTTTTCTCTTTCTGTCAGTAACCAGACAGTTCACATTTGATTTGACTATGAAGGCACAAGAACACAGAGAGGTTTTTCCTCATTCTCTCACCATTTTAAGATTGTGTGTGTTTGTGTGTGTTTGTGTGTGTGTCTGTTATGTACATGAACGTTGAGATTATTAATCCAGCTATCAAAGCTGGCCAGTTAGCCCCAGGGATTCTTCTGTGTCCTCCTCCCCCAGACATCGTTTGCAATTCAACACCACTGCACCCAGGTTTATACAAGTACTGGAATGCAAGAACTGGTCTTCATCCTTACACAGCAAGCAATTTATAAAGCTCTTTTCTCCAGCCCCAGGCTTACTATTGAGACAAGGTCTATCACTAAATCTGGAGCTTGCCAATTTGGCTAAATTGCTGGACAGCAAAGCCCAGAGATTTGCACACTCTCCATCCCATCTCTACCACTCTGCATACCACTCCTGCTTCCACATCTGCATCTCTGAAGAGTACAGACATGTGCTCCCACACCTAACTTGTCACATGGGTACTGGAAATTGATCCTTGTTCCTGTGATTTCACAGTAAGTCCTTTACTGAGTGAGCCATGTGTTAATCCCTGAGTTTCAAGAGCTGGATACTGGGTCTCTATTACCAAACAATGTATCAAAAGACTGAAATGAGGTAAGATGCTGCAGGCCTGTAAGCCCAGCATTTAGGAGGATGAGGTAGGGAGATCATGAGATTGGAGCAGATTAGCTTGTTTCAAAGAAAAAGAGTCAGAGAACACTCAAGTGCTTGGCATAACCACTATCACATAACATACTGACTGAGTCATTTCTGTCTACAAGCACTGGCAGCTTTGCTTCAAGATCTTGAGACTCTGGAGGAGCTTATGAAATTGACTCCAGAAGAGCTTCTGCTGAGATGGGCCAACTTCCATCTGGAAAATTCAGGCTGGCAAAAGAGCAACAACTGCAGTGCTGACATCAAGGTAACTGGCATTTTGGGAGATACTATGGCTTCACAGATTTTATCCCATCTTAACAGAGACAAAAATTACAGGTTATCATCAGGCCCCATTGTCTTTCTCTTTTTTTGATATAAGGTATTGCTATGGTCAAGCCCAAGTTGTACTAGGCATCACTGCTTTAGAAAAGGCTGGCCTCAAACTTATTGTGGTTCTTCTACCTCTTTTGTTGTTGTTGTTGTTGTTGTTTTTCCAATGTTTTGGGATTTTTATTTATTTATATTTCAAATGTTATCCCTTTCCCCATATCCCCTCCCTAGAAACCTATATCCTATCACCCCCTCCTCCTTGTTGCTTTTATAGCATTTTAATTACATGCATGCAGTAAGGTCAGTACTAGGTTGAGGGTCTAGCGATACAAGTCTCTTGAACACTGGTATAAAGAGAAATACCACCATAGCTGAATGATTCTTTTTCTGTACTTTATTGTTGTTGTTTGCTTTCATTTTTTTTTCTGAGACATAGTCTCTGATGTCCCAAGATGGCCTCAAATCTTCTTTGTAGTTAAAGATGATGTGAGTTGCAATACTCACATTTTGTAGGGTGTTCAGGATTAAATCCAGGGTTTCCTCCATTCAAGGCAACCATACTACGAACTGAGTCCATTTTGGGTTTTTGGGTATGATTTGACTCTTGTAATCAAGATTGGCCTACAGGTTGCTGTGTCAGCTAGGCTGACTTCAAAACTGCAATCGTTCTGCCTCTGCCTAAAAACTATATACAGGGATATGCTAAAGTGCCAAGTCAGTGGATATCTTTTATTATGAAGCCTGCTTTGAATATTTTTGAAAAGTAAAGAATTGTTGCATTTCTCGATCATATGAAGCCTTAACCTCAATCCCCATCACTGTCAGAGAAGGGAGAAGGGAGAAGGGAGAGAAATGAGCTCATTTGGTTAAGTATATTCTGATCTTAAAGCTTAAATGCTATCTTGCTAACTATATGTGTTTCTCATTTAAGCTTTTCAGTTTTTTTCTTTTGATTATACATATAATTAGTATAGCAGATGTTGTTTCCATAGGTTGATACTCACCATGCTTTGTCATGGCATAATGTGTTCATTTTCTCTATCCTGATGCTTCCTGGATTTCTGCTCTTCTGTTTCATGCTTGTTTATCTGCCAGGTTTATTGACTTCAGTAATTCAGTGAAGGTACAGAAATACTTAGTAGCATTATTGGGTTGATGGCATAAAGGGTAAAATCAAGTTCAAAGAGAGGTGTGAGTCCAGACAGATGGGCTTTGCTTGGGAAAGGACTCAAAAATATGAAGACAGAGAAGAATGCCATATCACAAAAGCTGATCTAAATGTCCTCATCACCAAGGGACAACATGATGCAGCTACTCTTTGTAAATGTGATCACACTGGTATGTTCAATACTTTTGTAGGATTCTGAAGTCTATTTCCATCTGCTCAATCAGATTGCACTGGAAGGACAGAAGGAAGGATAACCATGGATAGATATTAACATGTCAGATTTCAATGTAATATATGTGTCTTTTCAAATTCTAGTCTTTTCCATTGATTGTTTCCTTTTTTTCCCTCCCCTTTGGTATTGTTGAGACAAACTCTTGCTACATAGTGCTATGTAGAACAGTCTTGTGTTGGACTCACAGACATCTACCTGCCTCTGTTTCTCTGTATTGGATCTAAAGATATGTACTACCACACACAAATAATTTTGCATAAATTCTATCAAAATTTTTACGTAACTTCATGTAGTAGTGTTAGCAATTTTAGGATTTATTTTAGAGGATATGGTACATGTGTCTCACAGGAAAGAAAGTATCTTGATTTATTTTGAGAACTTGTGAGTTCTATAATTTTGATTTTATTGGAATATTTATTTATTTATCTATCTATTTATCTATTTAATTATTGTTTTTTTGAGACACAGTTTCTCTGTATAGCTCTGGCTGTCCTGGAACTCAATTTATAGACCAGGGAGGCTTAAACTCAGAAATCTGCCTGCCTCTGCCTCCAAAGTGCTGGTATTAAAGGCAAGCACCACCATTTACAGGCTTTGGTACTTGATTTTATGAATGACAAAAACATTCAAAGAGAGTATGGGGAAGTAAGCATTTCCCCTTGCTTATTCCTTGCTTATGGTAGGGGTAAAGTGACAGTCCATGCATTAAGGGAACTACCTGGGATAACTTATTCTCTCTCACAATATACTTACAGACACACTCAGAGGTGTGTCTCCAAGTTCATTCGAAATCAAGCTGAGTTGATGGTCAAGATGAACCATACCACTAGCAAATCCTCCCCTTTAGATGTTTTTCTACTCTATCATTTTGAGTTGTCCCCAAAAAACCATTCAAGATTCCTCTAGTGGCTTTAGGATTTAGTCTATCTTCTTAGCATTTAAATTCCCACAAAATATTACCCATCTCTTTCAGTATGCCCCAAAACCTCTTTTCTCTTTCATACACCTGTCTTAGATTTTTCCAAACACCCCTCCCCATTTTCATTTTTGAGACAGGGTTACTCTGCATAGCCTTGGCTGTCCTGAAACTCAATCTGTATATCAAGTTGGCCTTAAACTCACAGAGCTCGGCCTGCTTCCATCTGCCTGTGCCTCCTTTGTGCTGGGATTAAAGGCATGTGCCACCACCACCGAGCCCAAACATCCCTTTTAACTCCAAGCCCATACCTGCAAGTTTTTTCAGATATATTCTTTAAGTAAAAAAATTAAGGGTCTGGAGAGATGCCTAAGCTGTTAAAAGTTCTTGCTGCTCTAGTAGAGACTGAAGTCTGTTCCAAAACTCAACCTGTAACTCAAGACCCAAGAGATCCAAATGCTCTCTTCTGTTCAGGCATCTGGGGATGAAAGAAATTAAAAAAAAAAAAAAAACCCTTAAAAAACTTATGAAAATAAAGTATTTTTCTAAAATTATCCATAGTTAAAGTCTTCAAAGGAATGTGAATGAACAATTGGGTAATGTTTTTTTTTTTTTTTCCTCTGCATTTTGCTATTGAGAGGTAATCTCAGTGAAATGCTTTATTCAGTTCTTAGATGTGCTCTGGCACCACCTCGGGGAATTTACAGTTACTACATACACCATGCCTTGTTTTTGCATCTTAAATCAATTTTATATGTACCAGGTGTTAGTTAAAAAAAAGTATTATCTATCCTTTACCCAACCTATGACTGGATTCTATGTGCAATATATTTGTATATATATGTAGATAACTTTCAAGATATATCTTCTTTTACTTCAACAGGAAACAGATGATTTAAAGAGAGCTGAAAGCATGCATCAACAAGCAGATGAATTAGGTTGCAGGCAGTTTGTAACCCCAGCTGGTATTGCCAGTGGAAATCCCAAACTGAACTTGGCCTTTGTAACTAAGCTCTTTAATAAATATCCAGCACTAACTAAACAGGAAAACCGAAATATTGACTGGACTCTTTAGAAAGAAACTCAGAGGTCCTTTAATTATAATGTGTAGTCTATAGCATAAAACCCCAGAGGCCACGATTATGTCATTTCAACCCAGTGAGTTGCTTTGTCTAAATCAGTTAAAAGTAGATGCAGTACTGAGTGAGAACTCCAAATGGCTGGGTAGACGTGGTGGTGGAATCAAAGTATGCAAATAAAAAATCTAGTTGGGGAATGTCGCTCAGTGCCAGTGCTCTTGCTTATAACAGCCAGCACTACAAAATAAAATAAAATAAAGTAAAATAAAATAAAATAAATCCAGACTCACCTATCATGATAACACTTAGTAAACAAAAGTTTTGATTCTATTTTTACTGCCATATTCTCTTTTTGTTGTTGTTTGGGGGGGGCGTGTTTGGTTGTTGTTTAAAACCTCCTTTTTTATTTTGAGCAAAGTATCTCATGTTTTGTTTCTTTGAGTATTTTTAAACCTCGTCATCTATATTGGTAAGTATTTAATATGTATCCAGTTGACCTCAAACTTACTACATAGTAAAGAATGACCTAAGTATCTGATATGCTGGGATCATAGGAATCATTTGTTGTTTTGAGGGTACTAGGGAATGAACCCAGAACTTCATGCACTCTATGCTGGGACTCTATAAACAGAGTTACATTCCCAAGAGCCTTGAAAGCAGTTGTTAGACAGAATCTCTTCCTGTAGTGGAAGCTGGCCTGAAAGCAATGTAGCCCAAGACTGGCCAAACACCTGGTGGTCCTTTTTCTTTAGCCAAATGAGGGCTGAGATTATAGATATGAGTCACCATGTCTGACTAGACCACAAAAGGTTATAAATATATACAGAATTTAACTATAAGCTATTGTAACCATATTTCATTTATCCATAGTCAGAGTGAAATAGAAGCAGGTGTCGATTATTAGCTCAGAATAAAGTACGTAAAGTAAATGAATGTATGCACTTGTGGTATATGTACAAGACATTTAATCAGTGAATATACTTTTTGGATGTTTTAATAGGAGAAACTCGTTAAGAAAGAACCATTTGTAATTGGATGAACACTCTTGGTGTTAATCTCGATGTCAACCATCTCTATCAGTAAGCTGCCCTACTTCTCTTACGAAGTTATGATTATTATGACTAGGTATAACATAAATAATGACAACTCTAAATTTTCAGCATGTTCATTTGTACCAAATATTCCGATTATGAAGCATTTTTGATTTCGATCATAATTTTCCAAATACTCACTGGCCCAAATTCTTTCTTTGCTTGAATTTTGGCTGTTAGTGCTAGAATATGTGTCTTGAGGTACTTTAGGGAATTGGTACTTTTAAGTTTCTTAAATAGACAGGGAATACTCATAACAGAGTACTCCTGATTCCCTACGGCCTTTGGATTCCTTGCTTCACTCTTCTTTGTTGACACAGAGTAGTTTGTATCCTAACAATATTCCCTGTCTTCACTATTTTCCTACCATTTGCCATTCACAACCTATGAACTCTCCTCATTGCATTTACATATATGCAAAAAATCATATTATTGGTTTATCTACATAGTTATTTATCATACATCTATTAGACTCTCAAGTAGAGCCTTGGGCTTTCATTCTGTGTTCCCAATCTTTATAACAATTTTTGCTTACAATAAGTGCACATTCTTACACTATGATCATAATCATTGTCACCATCATCATCATCATCATCATCCTGATTTTTCAAGACAGGGTTTCTTTGTATAGACTGGCTGTCCTGGAGCTTGTTCTGTTGACCAGGCTGGCCACAAACTAACAGAGATCTGCTTGATTCTGCTTCCCAAGTGCTGGTATTAAAGACATGTGCCACTTCTGCCTGGCCCTTATTTTTCTAAGAAAAGACAAGAATTCACTGTGTAGTCCTAGTTTCCCAGAACTGGCTGTATAGACCAGTCTGAACTCACTCACAGAGATCACTCTGCCACCCCATCCCAAGCTTGGGACCAAAGGAATGTGGTACCTTGCCTAGCTGTGCTCACATACTATTAAGTGAACTGAGTGGGCTTGGCTCTGTTTTCAGAACAGACATATGAGAACTGTGGCTTTATAGATCTGGTGTAATGTGTGTCACTGCTTATGATCACTGATGAAGTTGTGATTCAAATTGTTAATGATCTGCAGGATGCCCAGGTGATCTTACAGCTCTATGAGAGAATTAAAGTTCCTGTGGACTGGAGTAAAGTTAACAAGCCACCATACCCAAAGCTTGGGGCCAACATGAAAAAGATAGAGAACCTTGAGCATTCTTGATTTCTTTCTTTTGCTTTAAATCCTTTAGAACCAGGCTGAAGAGATGACTCAGTGGTTAAGGGCACTAGCTGCTCTCCCAAAAATCCTGAGTTCAATTCCAGCACCCACTTGGCAGCTCACAACTGTCTGAAACTCCAGTTCTAGGGGATCTGAAACCTTCACACAAACATACATGCAGGAAAAAACACAAATGCAAATGAAATAAAAATAAAAATGATAGATAAATAGATAGATGAAAATCCTTTAGACCCTAAGTTGCATCTGAAGGACAGGAACTAGATGTTGGCTTTGAGCAAATTCTTGCCATTATACAACACACACAAAAACACAGACACAGACACAGACACAGACCACACACACACAACACACACACACACACACACACACACACAACATTCACAGGTTGGGGAGAGATCATGCAGACTGAACAAATGGGCAATTTTAACCATTACTCTGTTTTTGTCCATTTGCCATTAGGAAAGTTCAACTATACAGTTGAATTAAGGAAGAATCCAACTAAATTCTCCTTGGTTGTCATTGGAGGACAAGACCTGAATGATGGGACCCTACCTTGACCTTGCTGTAATCTGGCAGCTGATAAGGAGGTATTGTGCAAAGTGTTGGCTATGGAATCTTCATAGTAATATGCATATAGGAATTCCACCTTAGTATATTTGCACTGCTTAAATGAATCATTTAGTTCAGTGAATACACTTCAGTGCTCATTGGACTTAGATTCTGAAACAAATTTGCTAAGCATATACATTGGATCTTCACTGGGAGATACCCCTTTGTGAGTTAGATAGAATCGTAGCTGTATCCAGTCTGTCACAGAAGTCTGATGTGTAGATATAAGCCTGATGCAATGTCACTGAGTATGATTAACAAATGATCTAATGTAGTTCACTGACTGAAAGTGTTGGGTCTGCAGCTCTAATTCAGTAGTCTAGGATATACTCAGCGTGCACAGAGGTTATCATCAAAGCCCCCAAATAAATAAGGAAATGTTGTCAGAATCCCAAAATGGTGGCTCAAACTTAAAATCTCAACACTAAGGAGTCTGATTCAAGGAAATTGCTAGTTTGAGGCAAGCTTGGGCTACATAATGAAGTCTATGACATCCTGAACTATAAAGTGGAATCTTGCCTCAAAGTAACAAACCAAAAACATCAGAAGAGATATGAACATCTATATGTATCCATTTGGAAAAGAAGATCAGAGCCAGCACGTAGCTCAGTGTTAAATCTCCTGTGCCCAGCTTGATGACCTGAGTTCTGTTGCAGAAACCCATGTAGTAAAGGAACAAAACAATGTCCCACAAGATGTACCCTGATTTCCATAGGGGTACCATTGCATATATGTGCTCAAATACATATAAATAGTTTCTATTTGTATAATTCTTTAAGAAATTGAAGATTCCTTTTCTTGATCTATTTTTACTACTACTTTGAGGATTTCATACAATGAGATTTAATAATATCCAATTCCACTTCCAGCCCCTCTAGCCCTTCTGTGTTCCCCCACTTCTCCTTCCTACTTAAATGACTTTTGTTATACCCTACTGAGTCCCACTAATGCCTCCCATATGTACAGTGTGGAATCTTACATTTGGAGCATGGCAACTTATTAGAAGCCACATTCCATAATAAAAACTGACTTTTTCACCAAGTTGTATCGATTGCCAGCACTAGGAGTGAGGCATCATGAGTCCTTTCTCTATCCAGGATGTAATGTTGTGTCTTGATCTTGTGTGGTTTTTGTTCAGGCAATGACAGCTGCTGTGAATTCATGAGGACAAACAGACCTGTCATGAACATGAAGGCAGGAGATAATGAAGAGGACATAGGTGGTGGTGGGGTACAGGGTGTTGCTTACTGGCTTGTTCCCCATTATGGTCTTATGGAGACTCCCTCCTTTCAGATAACTCTATTTTATATTTTAGGTTGACACAATAGTAGCTGAGAGACAGAGAGAGAGAGAAGAGAGAGAGGAGAGATAGAAGAGAGAGAGAGAGAGAGAGAGAGCAAGAGAAAGAGAGAGAGACAGAGAGACAGAGAGAGACAGACACAGAAAGAAGAGAAAGCAGAGAATGACCTCAGGAAGTGGCTCAGGAACACCATCCACCAGTTTTGAGATTTGTCCATTCTTCCAAGATAAAGATAGAGCTTTTCATAGGAAATTGGGCATAGCTCTTTGGCTAGATGGGTTGGCCAATGAACCCCAGGAATCTTTCACCTGCCCAGCATTACAATTACACGTACATTCCCATATACCTGGAATTTCTTTATATAAGTGCACATGTTTGTACTCAGGTCTTCATGTCTGTGTTTGTAACACAAGCACAAGCAGTTTACAGACTGAGCTATTTCCCAAGTCTTCCTTCAAACACACACAAACACACACACAACACACACACACACACACACACACACACAAACACACACAAGCATGGCTTTTTCCCCAAAGTTATTTTTATTTTGTGTATTTATGTACTAATTTCATGTAAGTATATAATTTCTATACATATGTAGAAACTGTATGTGTGAGAGTGAGTAAGTTTAACAAAGCTCATACCACTGCCTCAGATGGAGGTCAAGTTATAGGTTTTGGGAAGCATATTTTACCAGTCATTGTATAGGAATCAGATATATTTTGTCAGCTACAGGCATCAATCTGGTTTACTCACTTAGCCATCTTGCTGATCCCCATGCAATCTTTGTGATAAAATGTATATGAGGTATATTTCTAATGTTTGCATTTTTCTTCATAGAGTACATTGTACCTTTCTTCTGCTACTTTTCTGAGATATACCCTGAGTGTTCTGGAAGATCTAGGAGAGGGGTCAGAAAGTGAATGACAACATCATTTTCAACTGGGTCAACAGACCATTGAGCAAAGCTGGAAAGTCAACTTCCATTCAGAGTTTTAAGGTCAGAATACTGATTATATACAATATGTTTGCTAGATAATATTTATGTTAAGGACAACCTTGAGCTTCTTTGTAAGAGTTATTGAGCTAGTGTCAAAATTTCCCTTGCTTTGGTCAGGCTAACATAAAGAAGCACATGGTCATTTTTAAATAGTGGAATTCTTAGGCTTGCTTGTTCCCTTTTTCATAAAAGGACAATACAATCAGCTCCAATGTGGTAGCTCTGGATTTAATTGATGCCATCAGCTAGGCTGCATTAACTAATTTTGTGAAGAATGGGAATCTAACAAAAGATGAAAAGCACAGTAACTCCAAGTAAGAACAACCATATGTGGCCACTAGGTGACATAAAAGAACATTTGCATTCCAGCCAGGTAGATCCACTCTAAGACAAGCCCCCACCCCCAAACCCCCACCCCCCACCCACAATTGTTAGTGGTAATGTCTGCGAAAGATCGCTTCTCTCTTAAGGGATTAACTTTACTTTTTGTCTTAGGGATTCCATTGTTGATGAGTGATACCATGACCAAAGAAACTTTATAAAGATAACATTTAATTGGGGCTGTTTTATAGGTTCAGAGATTCAATCCATTATCATCAAGGCAGCAACATGGCACCATCCAGGCAGGTATGGTTCAGGAGGAGCTGAGAGTTGTATCTTGATCCAAAAGCACGCAGGAGAAGACTGGCATCTTCTGGTAGCTAGGAGGAAATTCTCTTCTGCAATGGGTGAAACCTGAGTGTAGGAGGAAACTTCCAAAGCCCACGCTCACAGTGACACTCTACTTCTAACAATGCCGTACTTCCTAACAGTTACCACTCCTTATGTGCCAAGCATATTCAAACCACAATTTTAATGGCTTAAAACACTGTTATCAATTAAAACAGAACCTTCCTGAGCACCCAGCAAACCTAGGTTCTAGCTCTATACGTGCCTAAACTTAACTATATTTTATCTCTCTGCTCTTTAGAGTCAATTATATAGTCCCATCATCAACAAACAACTCCTCCTTGTACCCCTTAACCTTACTACTCACAACCCTGTCCTTTTGTAACAATAGTTTTATAGAGCCCACATGGGACAATGAAACATAAAGTGACCTCTGATAAGAATGCAACGCTATCATTTGTAACAGCATGGGTGAATATGAAGAAGGTTTACAGATATTTTAAGAGTTTGTTATCTCAATACAGTATACAGATAATTTCATAATTGATTGTTTCAGTCAACATGGCTAGTTACACTCACACACACACACACATACACACACATAACTTTTTGTTGTGAGGGTAAGCTGTTTGTTTGTTTGTCTATTTTTTCAGGACAGAGTTTCTCTGTCCATCTTGGATTTCTCTGTAGACCAGGCATCAGTCTCAGAGATGCCTCTGCCTCTGTCTCCCAAGCACTGTAATTAAAGGCATATACCACCATGCCTGGATAACAATTTCATTTTTATGTGAAACCAGTACTTCAAGCTTTCCTTTTCATTTCATCTTTGGAAGAAATGAGTAAACATATCAAAAATAGTATTTTTTTAAATTTAGTATAACTTGGGACTGAAGATATGAGCACTTGTTGCTCTTACAGATGACCTGGATTCAGGCCCCAGCACCTGCATAGTGGCACCTCCACTTCCAACAAAGTTAATACCATTTTCAGACCTCTTCAATCATCAGGAAGACACATGGTACACAAACATACATGCAGGCAAAACACTAATGATCATAAAATAAATCTCATGTATTTATTTAATATTAGTTAAAAATCAATTCCAAACAAAAATTAAGCAGAAAATAAATTATTAACTTGTACTTTATGTTGTCTGAGAAAAATATCAGTGTGCACTTCTGACTGCTTTCAAACTTACAGGGACTCTTTGGCATCACCTTCTGCCCTGAGAGTACTTTGTTTATAGGCTTATGAGCATTTGCCACCATGTCCAGCTCTCTGAGTTATAATATATTTAGTACAGAAGTTTTGCATCCCAGCCATCAGGTTATATAAGAAGAAGTACATCTCTCTCTTTTTTTTTTTACTAGAAATTTTATTTACATTTCAGATGTTTTCCCTTACCACCTTTTTCCCCTCCCTCCCAGGAACTCCCTATCCTTCCCCCCTCCTCTTGCCTCTATGATGGTGTACCCCACCCACCCTCCCCTGTACCTCACCTCTCCACCCTTGATTACCACCCCCCCACAATGTCAAGCCTTCATGGGACCAAGGATCTCTTCTCCCACTTATAAATAGCTCCCTTGCATATATAGCTGGAGCCATGTGTCCCTCCCTAAGCACTCCCAGGCTGATAGTTTAGACCCTGGGGGCTCTGGTTGGTTGATATTGTTGATTTCCTCATGGTGTCACAAATCCTCTCAACTCCTTCAGTCTTCACTCTATCTTCTCTGTTGGGAACCCCATGAGCAGTTTAATGGTTAGCTATGAGCATCTGCCTCTGAATATGTCAGACTCTTGCAGACCTCTAAGGAGACAGCTATATCAGGCTCCTGTCAGCATGTACTTCCTGACATCCACGTCAACGTCTACCTTTGGTGACTGCACATGGGATGCATACCCAGGTGGAATGGTCTGCAGAAGGCCCCTCCTTCAGTTTCTGTCCTGTACTTTGTCTCCATATTTGCTCCCTTGAGTATTTTGTTACTTCTAAGAAGGACTGAAGTCCCCCCCCCAACTTGCTTGTCATTTTTCATGAGCTTTATGTGGTCTGTGAGTTGAATCTTGGGTATTTCAAGCTTCTGGGCTAAATCCAATAATCAGTGAGTGAATACCATGTATGTTCTTTTGTGATTGGCTTACTTCACTCAGGATGATATTTTCTAGTTCCATCCATTTACATAAGAATTTATCGAATTCATTGTTTTTAATAGCTGAGCAATGTGTAAATGTACCACATTTTTTGTATCCATTCCTCTGTTGAAGGGCATCGGGTTCTTTTCAGTTTCAGGCTATTATTAATAAAGCTACTATGAACATAGTGGAGCACATGTCCTTGTTATATGTTAGAGCATATTCTGGGTATACGCCCAGGAGTGGTATAGCTGAGTCCTCAGGTAGTAATATCTCAAATGTTCTGAGGAACTGCCAGACTGTTTTCCATAGTGGTTGCACCATCTTGCAATCCCATCAACAATGGAGGAGTGTTCCTCTTTCTCCACATCCTT
>JAJTUV010005903.1:0-20135 GCA_021653895.1 Mastomys natalensis
TTTTGTTCATGGTGTGGACAGGAGAGATTCTGGGCATGTAGTAAGGGAATGTGTTGAGTGAAATAGTCATCTACATGTACTCCTTAGTTTGTGGGGCTTGAATATAACAACACATATAGTATAGTATCTCTTTGACAAGAAATATCCTGGCATATTGACAATGGCATTGCAGGGTGAATTTCTGAGAGTTCACCAACAAGAGACAATCACAGATTTGTAAGACTCCACATAGTGCAAATAACACATTAGGGCTGATATTTAGGTAACTTACCATAGCATGCAGGAAGCTTCATGGTCCATCATTCAGAGAACAAAAGTCAGTCATCAGGGACAAATCTAGAGGTGAGAATTGAAGCAGAGGCCTCTAAGGAATACTAAATAATGCTTTGCATTCCATAGATACCTAGGCTTGCCTTCTTCTATAACCATGAGCCTCTTCTAAAACTTTGCATCACCTACAGAGGGCCAACAGGCTTCTCCACAGACCATTTCAATTAGGTGTTTTCTCATTTGAGGCTCCTTCTTCTCACATAACTCTAGATTTTTTTTGTGTTAACACAACACAACCACCATAGTGACACACTATCACACGATGTAGAGAAATGTGGCAACATGGTCCACTTAGTACTGAATCTGATGAAAAAACAGGATGCAAGATTTAATAGAATCCTGACAATCTGAGAGTGTCAAAGCCAGGCAATCTGTTTTTACAAGAGAAAGTATAGACAATATGTCTGAGGAAGCATGGTCTTCAAGTATACACACAGCAAAATTGGGGTGGGATTTAAAATACTAAAGATGGAAGCACAGTGAAATTGATGTGTAATCTGATGGAGGGCTAAGAATAGGAGATGGCACTGGAGGACAAGTTGAGTCTTGTGCACAATTGACAGCCATGTGTAATCAGCTCATACTTATCTAGGAAACTTCTACTCCAGATTTCAATTCTGAACTCATTTCTGAGGTAACTCACCATGAAATTGAATGGGGAACTGGGTGCCAGGGCCAATAAAAATTGGATAACAACATGCATTCATACAGTCCATTTCAGAGAAAATATTCTCAATTGATGTTCCTCCTTCTGATATGAGTCTATATTGTGTTAAGTTAACACCATAGAAATTTTCTTGGTGATACTTTATCATACCTGGCAGAAGAACTTGGTAGCCTTGTGATGAAATTGTAACGCAAGAGGACAGAGTTTATAGATTCTTAACAATTAGTCTGAGTGATTGAAAGTGAAGAAATCTTTGTAAAAACTGGAAATTCAAAAAAAGGGGTCTAGAAAGCAGTGTCTGTGAATGAGCACACAACAGAATTAGGCTTGTCTTTCAAAATGAAATACAGCAAGACCTAGTACAGGTTCTGTATGATGGGAAGGAGGACTGGGAATAGGTGATGGCTCAGAAAAGCAAATAGACATTTCCACACAAAGGATATCCATGTGTAATCTGCACATAATTCCCTAATATACCTCCAAAGGACACCACTCTTAGGACCTTACTACTGGGGGAATATCACTGTAACATGAGTACAGACCTGACTGTTGGAGAAAAGCCTCATAGTTTAAAAGGGGACTGGAATGAATGGTCTACACATATCATACCATGAATTCCTTGTATGGTCCTCTTGATCAGAAATAGGACTGGGAATGTCAACTTTGGCCCCCGCAACCAATCCCCACCCCCCCCAAAAAAAACCTTAGGCTAGATAACAAAATGAGGAATTTTGATGCAGAGGCTGATTGATAGAACTAGGCCTAAGGTTTTGTTCATGGTGGGGACAGTAGAAATTCAGGGAAGCTCTTCAGGCATAGATGTTGAGAGAAATCTGCATCCACACTGAGTCATTCATGTGTGGGGATGCAATGGGAGTCTTGGTTCCCCGGGATTTCAACAGAGAAAGTATAGGGTCAGTGTGTCTAGAACTATCTTGTTAAAGTGATAAATACTACTGGAAGGACTGCTTCTAGAAGCTTACCAACAGAGACAATGGCTGAGAAGTATGTCTCCACATATTAGGAACAGCACTGTTGGACATAATTATGGGCAGACTCACCATAGGAAAAAAGGGCAGGATCTTCACTGTGCATTACTCAGAGAATGTAGATCAGGAAGAAACCTAAAGGCCTGAAGCTGTTTCCAATAAGGAATAGTACAGACTGCTTTGCATTCCATAGATACCTCAGCTTGTCTGCTTATAAATCCCAGAAACCCATCCAACAGTTTGGAAAAACCCACAGAGAGCTCCACACTACCATAAGAATCATTACTGAAGAGAAACACCCAATAGGCTTTTCTACATACTGCTTCACAGAGGATGTTATCAGTAGAGGTTCATTCTCAAATGACTCTAGACCATATCAAGAAAAGAAAACATAAACCATCATGGTGGGGCTCTACCATATCTGGCAGATGTATGTGGCAGCATGGTCTAGTTGGTACTTGTTTGAGGAAAAGAAAAAAAGTTGCAGTATTAGAAGGGTAATAGAATCCTTAGAAAGAGAATTGAAGGCTTAAACCAAGGCAATTGGTGTTCCTGCTGAACACTGATTAAATGGGCCTAGAGAAACATGGTTTGTGAGTAAGCCAATAGCACAATAATGTAGTATATAGGAATAATATTCAATAAGCCCAGTGCAGGTGCTCTGTAACCTAAGGAAGACCTGAGAGTTGTAGAAGGGACAGGAGGGCAAGATTCAGACTTGCCCACCAAAGACACGTATGTGAAATCTAGACATAGTTAGGCAGGAAACCTGACACTGTGACTATACTTGTGGACTCACTATTGGACAAACTCACCAGGAAATTGTGTACAGGGCTCAGTGCTGTCATCCAAGCATGGTATAGTGAGCAGGAAACTGGGAAACCACTTCTGTGGATCAATTCCTGCAAGCCTGGGATGTGACCTGAAAATAAAAAACAGGAATGGTATTGCAAAACATGACAAAGTAAGCTGGAGGATAGAGAAATAATTGAGAAAGTTAGATGAGGAAGCTGCATGAAAGGTAGGACAGATGCCTTGGGTTGTGTGGAAGATGTGGACGGGACTTATCCAAGGAAGTTTTTCAGGCATACGTGTTAAGAGACATCAGGATAGGGAGTTAGAAGTTAGAGTGTGGGAGTATAAGGGATATCACAATTCTCCTGGATAGCAACAGAAATAATGCAGGGTCTGTGTGACCAGAATTATCCTGGCAGAGTGAAGTTGCCATAGAAAGGCATCTTCAGGAGAGGTCACCAACAAGTGACAATGACTGAATTGACAGTTTACACACATTGGGACCTTCACAGTTAGGCTTCATTTTGCGTTAACACTCCATAGTAGTAGAGCAGTCGCTAAACTGTCCCTTTGAAAGGAATACTGGTCAGGAGTCAAGTAAGACATCTTGAGGCAGGAACACAGGTGGATACCGTTAAGAAGTACTGCATAATTCTTTGAAATCCCTTGGTATTTCAGCTTGCCTATTGAACAAACATGAACCGCCTTCAAAAGCATGGCAAAACCCACAGATGATTGCACCCTACCATAAAAATCATAGCTCAAGCTAGCTCTAAACAAGCTTTTATACAGACCATCTCATGAAGCAATTTTCCCAATTAAGGTTCTTCCTTTTCAGAAGAATTGAGATTGTGTCATATTAATTTAACATAATCCATCATGATGAGGCTCTACCATTACAGGCAGAGAAGGATAAGGCATCATGGTCCATATGGCACAAGTTCTGATGCAAGATTTCAGGGTTAATATAATACTGAGAAACACTCTTAGAGACTGAAAGCCAAGGAATCCGAGTCAAACTGGATATACAGTAAAAGGAAATAGGGAAGCAAGGTGTGAGAGTATGCACAGAGCAGAATTGGGATTGTCTTTGGAAATACTAAACAAGGAAGCCTAATGCAGGTATTTTATGTCCTTGGGTAGGCCTGGTAATAGGAGAAAAAATGGAGGGCAGGGTTCAGACTTGCCAACAAAGGAAGCTCATGTGCAATCTGAACATACTATGGAAGGCATCCTGCCTATAGGACTATAAATGAGGATTCACTATTGTAGGGAGTCTTACAAGGAAGGTATGTGCTGAGAATTTTGCCTGAAAAGAAGCATGGAACAGTGACTGAGACTCTGGCATGAAAATGCTTGTATCTTGTCTGCAAACCATTATAAGCCATGCCTATCATACAAAGGATTGGGAGTGCAGAAATCATAAACAAATCTCATATATGCCAAATCAATTGAGGAAGTTAGATGCTGAATCTACAGGATAGTACCTAGGCCTGTAGTTATATTCAAGGAATCAACAGGGGAGATTCAGAGAAGATATTCTTGAAAAGAACATTCTTGGGTGAAATTTCAATCCAATTATAGGCATTAACATGGGCTATAGAATAGATACATTCAGTCTCCAGAAATTCAAAGATATAGTGCCATATGATTGTGAAGAGTAGTATCCAGGTAAACATAAATGGAGCTTTTGAGAGCCCAATAACAAGGCAAAAGGGCTAAGCTGTGAGTCACCACTTAATGGGAATGTAACACCAACTACACCCCGAAGAACTCCCTGGGATTAAAGTACAACCCAAAGGCTGCACCCATTGCTCCAGCTGCATATATAACAGAGGAGGGCCTTATCTGACATCATTGTGAGGAGAGGCCTTTGGTCCTGTAAAGGCTCGATCTTCCAGTGTAGGGGAATGCCAGGGTGGTGAGGTGTGAATAGATAAGTAGCTAGGGGAGCACACTTACAGATGGATAGGGAGGGAGATGAGATAGGAGGTTTACAAAGGTTAAACCAAAATGGAAATAAATAAAATATCCAATAAATAGTATCAAGAATAAATATGAAAATATCATCCCTACTCACAAGAGATTTCAACAGATTTCTCTAAGGACCATTTCATGGGTGGTGTTTTCAATTAGGATTCCTTCTTCTCAGGTGCCTTTCGAATGTATAAAGGTAACACAGCACAAACCATAATGGTAAGGCTCTAGCAAACATGGCAGAAGGATATGGTTGTATAGTCCACATGCTGATGAAACTGATATAAGATTACAGTGTTATTAGTATCCTGAAAAACTGTCTTAGATCCTCAAATCCAGGCAAACAATGTCAGAGAGGGAAGTTCAGAAAATGGATCTAAAGAAGTATGGTCTAGAAGTATGTCCAGAACAAAACTTGATTTGTATCTGGTAGTAGCAAACAGGGAAGACCAGTACTGGTTCTATATGACCTTATGGAGGCCTGAGACTAGGATATGGCACTGGAGGGCAAGTTTCAGACTTAGAAACCCATTTGTAATACACACATATTTACCTACACCTCTTCTCATGAATGCTACAATTGTGGAATCACTACTGCTAGAAAACAGCTTCAAATTGGGTGTAGGACTGGGTGCCTACATTCAAGAAAAGAGTTAGCCTTGGTTGTGCCAGCAAAGGTATGTGTATCTCATCATGCATATCAGGGACATGTCCTTCCTGTCAGAAACAGGTTTGGGAGTGTAAAGTTGTCAACAGAACCTAGAGACAAGAAAAACAATGTAACAATTTAAATACAGAAGCTGCATGACAGACCAAGGCATGAGTTTTTGTGCATGGTGTGGACAGGAGAGATTCGGAAAATCTATTTAGGGAAATGTGTTGATAAAGTCTGGACCCAGATGTAGGACTTAGTATGTGAGAGTGGACTGGGTACCTTGCTTGTCCATATATCAACACATTTAGTATACTATCAGTTGCGTCAGAAATATCAAGACAGAGTGACAATGGCACTGGAAGCAGAGCTTCTGGAGAAGTCACCAACAACATGCAATGGGTATGCTGTACACCTCAAATTATCTAGAACACCAGAGTTGGGCTTGATTCTCAGAAAACTTACCAGAGTAAGCAGGGCAGGAGCTTCACATTCCATCTCTAAGAGAAAAAAGTCAGGACACAAGAAAATATCTAGAGGTAAGAAATGAAAGAGATACCATTAAGGAATACTACATAGTGCTTGGTACTCCATAAATAACTCCCCTTGCCTTACTGTATAACCCAAAACACCTCCCTAATTGAGAAATACCCACCGAGGTCTCAACAATCACACACTTATCATTACTCAGTGCAACTCCCAACAGGAAGCTATAAAGTCCATTTTATGTGGGAATGTTCTCAACTGAGGTTCTTTCTTCTCATATAACTCTAGGTTGTTTAAAGATAATACATCACAAGCCATCATGGTGAAGTTCTGTCACACCTGAGTGATGAATTTGACAGCATGGTCCACATGGTACTGTATCTAATAAAAATTGATGTAGAATTACTCTTTATTAGAATCCTGAAACACTGCATGAAAGTATATAAGGCTAGGTAATGTGTCAGACCTGGAAGTCCTTCAAAGAACCATGCATGAAGCTGGGGAGAAATATTGTATGCTGAAGCCTGAATACTATTATATTCTAGATGCCAGAACCTTGAGGTACCTTTTGCAACTCTACATATTTCCCCAGCTCCCTGAAATAAAACTTTAGAATTTGAAACATCATGGGAGTATTAAGAATTTTGGACAATCTTAGGATAAATTGATATACATTATGAAGTTGGCTTCAGCCTATAAGGAGACAAGTTTGAATATTATAACTTAAACATGATATGTTTGTGGTAAATGAAAAAGGCTCATTGGGTAAGAGTTAGTGACAGACATAATGATGTGAATTTGAACTCAGTGATGGAGATGATGAAGCCTGAAAATTAATTCTGACAATCTGTCATCTTCTAAACCCATTTTGGTGACCAAAGCATATTGGACACCCCTGGACATTTTCAATATTCACAACTAGAGGAATAGCAGAAGGCTCCTGCCTTCTGGAAAAGACAGGACACAGACATCAAAAGCATTCTTAGTACTTAGAATTGCCTTTATACTCCAAGAAAAGAGCACATATCATTGCCATTGTTAATGAAAGACCTACAGCCCTTCCATCCTGAGATATGAGGACTTAAGTGTCTTCATATAGAATCGTGGTTACTTTTCACATTTGTAGTGTCAACTTACTTACAAACCTCTCAATTTTATGCTGTCATGTTTCTGTAACTTACAGCTCACCTGTACTGTGGCCAGCTGTATATTTTCAACAGTGTCTGAACACATGACCACAGCCTGCAGAGATGATTAAGTGAAAACAAGAAAGGAATATATTTGATATATATTAGCAATTATCATATTACTGACACTCCAATGAAACCCATACAGTCATAATCCTCATTTTATAGATAGGGAAACAGCACTAAGGGAATAATTTATATACTTACTTTCAGAAAGATACAAGGATATAAAGCACAGTGCCGTCTCCACAGCAATCACATATTGTGCTTCCAGAATATGTTTTATTTTCAGAAAGAATTATCCACATGAAAAGTGCTGGTAATCAGGCAATCTGTACTGATACCCCTTTCTGAACATGATGGGACCATCAGACAACCCCAAGAACTAGACATGTCATCATTAGGTGCCAGAAAGCCATACATTCCCATTGTCATCTCTGTTGCTTGTTCCCCTGGGCATATGGCACAGTCCCTACAGAAAGCCAAGGTTTCCCTAACTATTCCCATTCCTACTTCCTCTACCTTAGGCACTCCCTGGGTTCTCTTCAACCCTCCCTTTTATTTAAACTCTTATGTGAAACTTGTCAGAACCTGCCACCTAGTTTCATCAGATTATATGTTAACAAATATCTAATCATATATCACTGGTTTTTGTCCTTCCATTTCCTGTGAAATTGAAAGTGATTATTCAATAAAAACCTCCTAGAAAATTTCAAATACTTGCCTCTGTCTTGTATAAGCAGACCAAATTTAATGACTGCCAAACTAAGAGAAGTGACTCTCAAAATTCTGGTGTTTCCATAGCTACCAAACTGAATGGGAGATTATGAGCTAAATAACCAGTGTCAAGACATACTGACCAGAGTATTTATAGTATTCCAGCTTGTACTGACCGGTTTTGTGTGTTAACTTGACTCAAGCTGGAGTTATCAATCAGAAAGGAGCCTCCTTGAGGAAATGCCTCCAAGAGATCCATCTCTAAGGCATTTTTTTTTCAATTACTGATCACGTGTGTGAGGGCCCATTGTGGTCCCTCCCTGGGCTGGTAGTTCTGGGTTCTATATGAAAGCAAGGTGAGTAAGCTCAGTGAAGCAAGTCTGTAGGTCACATCCCTTTATGGCCTCTACATCAACTCCTGCTTCATGAACTGCTGGAGATCCAGTTCTGAATGTGACACAGCATATACAGAAGAGGAGCTGAGACAATTAGCCTAGTGAGACTGAGCAACTACTAGATTCTTGGACCTCCTATTCACAGCTGCTCATTCTTGGGATAATAGGACTACAGAATTTAAGTCATTGCAATAAATTTCCTTAATTTATACAGATATTCCACAGATTTTGTGACTCTAGAGAACTCTGCCTAATGCAGTTACCAACAAATCTACAGTATTTCGTTCTCTATTTTACTTTCAACATGACAGTTATAGGGTTTTGAATACAAAGACCTCTTATAGTCAGGGTTTTTTTGAATGCTTGGACACAGGAAGTAGGAACTATTAAGAGGGTGGCCTTCTTGGAATAGCATGTCCTTGTGGAAGGAATTGTGTCACTGTAGGCACAGGATTTGAGGTCTCCTATTGTCAATCTAAGCCCAGTGTGGCCCACACTCTCCTTCTGCTGTCTGCTGATCAAAATACAGAACTCTCTGTCATGCTTCCTGCCATGATGATAATGGAATAAACCTCTGAAACTGTAAATTACTTATGATACATGCCTTCATTTTATGTGAGTTATTGTGATCATGGTTTCTCTTTATAACAATAAAACCTTAAATACACTTGGATATGAGGAAGGATATACATTTTACTTCTTAACATTTATAGAAATTTAAGAATTTACCATACCATGTAGATAAAGTTAAAGTTAGCCAGAAAGTTAAACTTAAGAGAGGGACAAGGTTCCATAGGATATTCTTTTATGGTTTCTCTTTTGGTACTTCACATTTTATTTCAGGCATAATATTCTACAAAAATCCACAAATCATTTTTGTTTAAAAAATTAATGGAAACAATCAAGAATCAATTGAAAAAGTAAACACAGCTTTGATTTGGGGATTAGAAAAGAAAATACTAAGAGCTTCAGAGACTCTGACGTCACCACCCCTCATAGACCCTGCTTAAATGATGTTGACTGTTCCTCCTGTTTTCAAGACACAGGCTATTGACTTGTAGTTTCCCATTAGGCTTCTCAATAATATTCCATCTAAAATGTATTTTGTTTCTACTCTGCTTAGAAAGACATTTTTGCCAAGGTATAAAATTGTTTTATCACTAGGTTTCATGATTCATCCTAAAAGTAACCCAAGTGGTTATGGAAATCTAATAGTTTATAGTAGGAACATCTGTTTAGCAGTAAGGTAGTCACTTCTGAGACATTGCATCAATCATTACCTGTGTTCATGCTTCTGGTACAGGTAGATTTTGGGTGTTACACACTTCATCAAGATTTTGTTTCTGGCTAACATGGTAAATGGAGAGTCACTGAAGTACTGGTAGATTTTGCAGCCTGCTTTTCACTCTGATACATGGTCGAACTGCCTTCCTTTGCAAGTTTACCAGGAGATAATGACTAGCAATCACATAGCTACTAATATTGCATCATGGTTCAGTAATGGTAAGAGAACTTTTGTCATTTAGGTATGATCATCTCAGGAGAGGCACTATTAGAGTTTGTGGCCCTCTTTTAGTAGATATGTTACTGTAGGTATGGGCTTTATGACTTTCATTATACCTGCCTGGAATGCAGTATTCTGCTAGCATCCTTAAGATGAATATATAGAACTCTCAGCAGTGTCTGCACCATGCCTCCCTGGAGACTGCCATGCTCCCACCTTGATGACAATGGACTGAACCCATAAGCCAGCCCAAATTAAATGTTGTTCTTATGAGAATTTCCTTGGTCATGGTATCTGTTCAAAGCAGTAAAACCCTAAGACAGGCATACCCAGCATTTCTACCAGAGAGAGAGACTACAATAAAAGAATGGATATAGACCAAAAGAAGCCTGCTAGAACTGGGGCACAGCAGCAGGTGCTCCTTGAATGACATTTGTTGCTCTGAAACTGGCAGAAACTTAACCAAACACTACTGCAGTTACTTAGCCCCATGTAGCCAGACTTACAAGTATTATGTATAGCCTGGTGTGAGGGAAAGAGAGAGGTAGGTGAGTAGTTAAGAGAATATATTGCTACTGCAGAGACAACTAGTTGTGTTCTCACCAACTTTCAGTGACTCCTGGCGACCAGCCTTAGGCTGTGCATAGTAACCCAGTGCCCTGCTGTGTAGATCCTTAAAATATGGCAGTACACAAAGCAGAGACACCCCTGTTATTCAGAATTACCCCTTGTCTGCCAGACAAAACCTACAAGCCTTAAGCATAGAACTCAATGAATTTTCACACTTACAGTCCTAAAACAAATGAAAACTTCAAGACAGAACATCTTTCTTTCATGGATAGAGATGTGTCTCTTGCCCTTTGTGCACAGGGGTTAAGATTCTATCCCCAAACACAAACACTCACACACAAACAAACACACACTCACACATACATCAAAAACACACATCATACACACATGCATTCCTCCATGCGCACATACAGATACAGATACATGTATAATCACACACATATATACATGCACATGTGTACACACATATATTTATTTAGAGGATTGAGAGGTGGATATGTGTGTAAGAAAATGATACGCTCGTTCATAGGGCCCTAATTTGGTTACTAGGAGTAACACCAGGCTACTCAAAACACCTGTAAGTCAATCTCCAGAGGAACCAATAACCTCTTCTGGCTTCGATGCAGTTGAAGATGTTTATTGGGAAATGAGTTCTCAGATATTTTGGGTATGTACAAAGTGATACGTCTTTTTGAAGTACATGACAATATCTACTAAATTTATAATATTTATAGCTACTAAAGACTGTTTGGAATTTATGCTATACAAATATTTATACAGGTTCACCAGGATAAGTAGGTAAAATGCTTTAATGCTAGTAACAAGAGGGAATAAGTAGGACATGATAGGAAGGAAAAAGAGAATAACTGTTACTAAACTAAAGCATTTGTATTAGTCAAGGTTCCGTAAAGAACAGAAGTGACTGAGTATATATTTATGTATATAGGCATATATGAACAGCACTTACCATATTAACTGACAAAATATAGTTTCAGTAAGTGTCACCAGCCTCAGTATGACACTAAAGAATTCAAAGATTGCTGGAGAAATGTAGGTCTTCCTTCTCCTTTGGAATCTCAATGAAGCTTGTTCTAACATCAAAAATGGAATGTTGCAGCAACAGAATAGGTGGAATTTCCAGTGAGAGTGAAGACAAGAAGCAGGCAAAAGACAGAGTTTCTTCTACATCCTTCTATCTGTATTGGCATCAGAAGGTGCCATGCACACTTAGGATGGCTGTTCTTACTTCAAATAATCTTATCAAGATAGTTAGGGCAGGAGAGATGGGTCAGCAGTAATCAGTACTGGATGTTCTTCTAGGAGACCTGGATTCCATTGAAACACCCAAACAACAGCTCACAGTTATCTGTACCTCCAGTCCTAGGAATTTTGATGT
Source organism: Mastomys natalensis (assembly GCA_021653895.1). NCBI lineage: Eukaryota > Metazoa > Chordata > Mammalia > Rodentia > Muridae > Mastomys > Mastomys natalensis. The sequence goes on from JAJTUV010005903.1 coordinate 11,666, forward strand.
CTTTCTTTGGCTTCGGCAGGCACTGCCTGCACACACCTGCAGATAAAGCATATATATATATATATATATATATATATATATATAATATATAATATATATATATATATATATATAAATAATATAATTATAATATATATATAATAATAATTATAATAATATATATAATATTATAATATATAATATAAAATATAATATACAAATGAAGGCTATTTTTATTGACAAAGCCAGGGATACACAGAGAAATCCTGTCTTGTTGAAAAGGAAATAGAAGAGGGAGGGAGAAAGAAAGAGACAGAGAAAGAGAGAGATAGATTTTCACAGAAAAGAAATGCCCAATAATTTGCATTTTAATTAATTCATTATCCAGTCAACTGACAAACCGTGTTAATCATCATGAAATAAACAGCTAGATGTTTGTAATAATAATGAAGCTGAAGTATAGGTTTTTAAAAACAAAGAATCATGTATGAGAATCAGTTATAAAGTTTGCATCTCAATAAAAAAAGCACTGTCTTCTTAGAGTATTGTAGAGACATGATCCAAGAATTCCCTCTAAGAAGTATGTGATATTAAATTAATCATATGGCTCAATGAAATTATATGTTGACTTTGTCTTTCAGTCCCTCATTTATATCTTTTGTTCTTTCTTAGTTTATAATTCTTTGTTCTTCCTCCTTTATTCTTTTCTTCCTTCCTTCCTTCATTTCTTTGTGTATCTCTTAGAAATGGTCATTCTGTGTAGCCCAGGCTGTCCTCAAATACATAATCCTCTTGATATAGACTAAATATGCTAGGATAACAACATGAGCTACCAGTCCTGGAGTCTCTTTTGTTTTGCTTTCATTATTTCTCTAAATTTCATGGAATGCACATGTACTAATTTAGAATATTCAGCCTAAGTGAGAGTGCTTGAATCTTATTTAGAAGGGAGAGTAAAATAGCCACATTGTTTTAATTAATATGTGGTTAGGCAACTGTTTTCTCTGGTTTAATCTATGTTGTGTTGAATAAGCTACTTGAACCTTAATAGTCATGTCCTAGGAAATCTTTCTTCTACAATTTTCTTAAATATACTTTCTGGGACTTCTTCCTTCAGGCCTACAACTCTATCCAGGGCATATATGGTGACCCAGCCCACCGCCCACACACAGAAACGACCTGATTCCCAGTAAGTCTGTTATTAACAGGATCAGAGCTGAGACAATTCCACCCCAATATCTGCCCTTGCTGGGACCCCATGGAGTCCAGTGGATATGTAACCTACATGGCCAGAGATATATCATCCTTCAAGTCTGCAAATCTGACTTGGACAGATGGGGTGCTCCAGCTACCTTCCTACATCCACTGATAGCTTGATTCCCAGGAGGTCTGTTATAACTAGAGTCACTGGTGAGAAAACCCACCCCAATACATACCCTAGCTGGGACAAAAAATGAGGATAAGTATAGCTGGAAATATCCACTCTAATGACACAGACACACTTTTTTCTGATCTTTCAATTTTCACTCATTGATTCCTAGATGATTTTGTTCCTTCCTTCACCTGCTCATTGTGTTTTCCTATATTACTTTAAGGCATTTGTGTGTTTCCTCTTTAAGAGCTTCTACCTGATTCCCTGTGTCTTCCTGTATGTCCTTAAGTGAGTTACATATGTACCCCTGAACTCTTCTATTATCTTCATGAAATGAGATTTTAAATCAGAATTTTGCTTTCCAGGTGAATTAGGGTATTCAGGGATTGCTGTGGTGGGAAAACTGGGTTATGATGGTGCCAAGGGGCATTAATTAACTTACCACCCCCCCAAAAGAAAGCTCAAGGCTAGATTGATTTAATGAGTAATGCTACCAGACCTTCAAAGGAGAGCCAATAACAACATTCCTCAAAATATTCCATAAAATAGAAACTGATGGAACACTACCTGATTCATTATATGAAGCCACAGTTACATTGATACCTATCACACTCAAAAATACCCAACAGAGAAAGAGAACTTCAGAACATTTTCACTAACGATATAGGGATGGTACAATATATAGAAATCCATCAAAGTAATCCAATCAAAGTAATCCACTACATGGCAAACTAAAAAAAAAAAAAAAAAAAAAAATCAAATGATCATTTTATTAGATGCTGAAAAATCATTTGACAAAATACAATAACCTTTAATATTAAAAGTTTAGAAAGATCAAGAATTCAAGGCACATACATAATAAAGCATAATAAAAGCAATATACAATAAATTAACAACCAACATCAAATTAAATGGATAGAAATTTGAGGCAATCCCAATAAAATGAAGGATAAGACAAGGCTGCCCACTCTTTCATTACATATTCAATATACTATTTCAAGGTCTATCTACAGGTATAAGACACCAAAGGGTGATCAAACGGATACAGACTGGCAAGAAATAGTTCAAGGCATGAATATTTGCAGAGGATATAATCATATACCTAAGGAACAACAAAATATCTACCTGAGAATTCTTACAACTGATAAACAACTTAAGCAAAGTGGCTGGATATAAAGGTATCTCAAACATATCAGTACACCTCCTCTACACAAAGTAAAACTGGGTTTAAAGATAATTAGGAAAATGACACCGTTCACAATAGTCACAAGTAATATAAACTATTTTGGTGTAACTCCAACCAAACAAGTGAAAGATCTGTATGACAACAGCTTCATGTCCCTGAGAAAGAAATCAAAGAACACCTGAGAAAATGGAAAGAACTCCCATGCTCATGTATTGGTAGGATTAGCATAATAAAAATGGCTATCTTACAAAATCAATCTACAGATTCAATACAATTCTTTTAAAATTCTAACTCAATTCTTCACAGAGATAGAAAGAGCAGTTTTGAACATCATATGGAATAACACAAAAACCAGGATAGGGAAAGCAGTTTTTCAATAATGAATGAAATTCTGGAGGAATCACCATCCATGACTTCAAACTGTACTACACAGCAATATTTATTAAAACCAAATGTAATTGGTACAGAGACAGAGACACACAAGTTGATGAATGGAATAGAATTGAAACCCAGAAATAAACACATAAATCTAGGGTCATTTGATCTTTGACAAAGAAGACAAAAATAAAACCTTCTTCAACCATTGTTGTGGGTCTATCTGGTGGTCTACATGTAGAAGAATGCAAATTGATCCATTTTTATCTACTTTTACAAAGTTCAGGTCGAAATGGGTCAAGGACCTTCACATAAAACTTGATACACTGAGTCTAATAGAGGAGAAAATGGGAAATAGCCACAAACACAATGGAACACATGAAAATTTCTTGAACAAAACTACACTGGCTCATGGTTTTAAAATTAACAGTTGACTAATGGGACTTCATGAAACTTCTGTACTTGAAATAGAACTATCAATAGGATAAAATGGCAACCTACAAATTGGGAAAACATCTTTAGCAGTCCAACATCTAATAGATGGCTAATATCCAATATATAAATAAAATCAAGAGGTTAGACTCTAGAGAGGAAATAATCCAATTAAAACATGGGTTACTGAGGAAAGCAGAATTCTCTTTTTATTTAAAATTGTCCTTTTAAATTCTTTTTTATTGGACATTTTCTTTATTTGCATTTGAAATTTTATCCTCTTTCCTGGCTTTGCCCCTCAGAAACCTCCTATACCATCCCTCCTCCTCCTGCTTCTATGAGGATATTCACTCACATATCTACCCATTCCTGCCTCCCCTCCCTTTACTTCCCCTAAACTGAGGCATTGATCATTCACAGGACAAAAGGCTTTTCCTCCCATTGATGCCCAACAAGGACATGCTCTGCCATATATGCAGCTGGAACCAGGAGTCCTTGCATGTGTACTCCTTGTTTGGGAGTGCTGGTTGATTGATATTGTTGTTCTTCCTATGTGATTGCAATCCCTTCATCTTCTTCAGTCCTTTCTCTAATTCCAATACTGGATACTCTGTGATCAGTCCAATGGTTGGATGTGACCATCCACCTCTGTATTTGCCAGGCTCTGGATGAGCCTCTCAGGAGACAGCACTATAAGGCTCCTGTCAGCATACAGAATATCATCTGTATTTGGTGAGGGTATATGGTATAGATCCCCAGGTGGGGCAGTCTATGGAAGGAAACTCCTACAATCTCTGCCCAAAACATTGTCTATATATCTGCTCCTTTTAGTATTATGTTCCCCTTTCTAAGAAGGATCGACCCACCCACAACTTGGTCTTCCTTCTTCTTAAGGTGCATGTGGTCTGTGACCAGTATCTTACCTATTTCTAGATTTTTGGGCTAATATCCACTTAACATTTAGTGCATATCATGTGTGTTTGTAGTGATTGGGTTACGTCACAAAGAATGATAATCTCTAGTTCCACCCATTTGCCTAAGAATTTCATGAAGTTATTGTTTTAATAACTGAATATTCCTCCATTGTGCAAATGTACCACCATTTCAGTATCCATTCCTATCTTGAAAGGCATGGCTTCTTTCAAACTTCTGGCTATTATAAATAAAGCTGCTATGAACATATTGGAGCATGTGTTCTTGTTGTATGATGTGTTCTGGTCAAATATTGGAGAATATTTTGGGTATGTGCCAAGGAGTGGTATAGCCTGGACCAAAGAAAATATTATGTCCATTTTTTGGAGAAGCTACCATACTAATTTCCAGAATGGTTGCACCAGCTTGCAATACCATCAACAAAAGAGGAATGTTACTCTTTCTCCACATCCTCACCTGCATCTGCTGTAACCTGAGTTTTTCATCTTAGCCATTCTGACAGGGTTGAGGAAGAGAATCTAAGCATTGTTTTGATTTACATTTCCCTGAAGACTAAGGACATTGTACATTTCTTTAGGTGCTTCTCAGCCATTCAATATTCCTAAGTTAAAATTTCAGGTTTAGCACTGCACCCCATTTTTAATAATGTTATTTGATTCTCAGGAGTCTAACATCTGGAGTTCTTTGCATATATTGGATATTAGCCTTGCATCAGTTATAGGATTGGTAAAGATCATTCCCCAATCTGTTGGTTTCTTTTTTGTCTTATTGACAGTGTTCTTTAACTTACAGAACCTTTGCAGTTTTTTGAGGTCCCATTTGTGTATTGTTAATCTTAGAGCATAATCTACTGTTGTTCTCTTCTGAAAGTTTTCCCTGTGTATACTATCTCCAGGTTCTTTTGGGAGCCACTTAAAGTTATGAATTTTCCTCTTAGCACTGCTTTCACTAAATTTGTAAGTTTTGGTATGATATGCCTTCATTTTCATTAAATATAAAAATGTCTTTAATTTCTTTCTTGACCAAGTTATGGAGTAGAGGGCTGTTCAGCATCCATGTGTAATTGAACTTTCGGTTTGTTTTGATGTTATTGAAGAATAGTTTTAGTCTGTGGTGATCTGATAGGATGAATGGGATTATTTCAGTCATCTTGTACCTGTTGTGGACCATTTTGTGACCAATTATATGATTATATTTGGAGAAGCTAACATTTGTTGCTGAGTAGAATGTATATGCTTTTTTTTTTTAGGATGAAATTTTCTATAGATATCTGTTAAATATATTTAGATCATAACTTCTGTTAGATTCACTGTGTCTCTGTTTAGTTTCTGTTTGCATGATCTGTAAATTTCTCAGAGTGGAGTACTGAAGTCTCCCAATACTATTGTGTGTGGTGCAATGTGTGCTTAGAGCTTTAGTAAAGTTTCTTTAAAGAATGTGGATACCCTTTCATTTGGAGTATATATGTTGAGAATTGAGAGTTCACTGTTAGATTTTTCATTTGATGGGTATGAAGTGACCTTTCTTATCTTTTTTGATAATCTTTGGTTTCAAATCGATTTCATTCACTATTACAATGGTCACTCCAGCCTGTTTCTTAGGACCATTTGCTTGGAAAATTCTTTTGCAGCCATTTACTCAGAGGTAATATCCATCTGTGACACTGATGCATATTTTGTGTATGCAGCAAAATGTTGGGTTCTATTTATATATACATTCTGTTAGTTCATGTCTTTTGTTGAAGAATTGAGACCATTGATATTAAGAGGTATTAAGGAAAAGTGATTGCTATTTCTGGTACTTTTGTTGTTATAAGTGGAATTATAATTGTGTGGCTAACTTCTTTTGGGTTTGTGGAAACAAGATCACATTCTTGCTTTTTCTAGGGTGGAGATTCCCTCCTTGTGTTGAGTTTAACATCTTTTATCCTTTGTAGGGAGGGTTTGTGGAACGATATTGTATAAATTTCATTTTGGAATGGAATATCTTGGTTTCTCCATTTATCGTAATTGAGAGTAATCCTGGGTATAGTAGCCTGGGCTGGCATTTGTGTTTTCTTAGTGCCTGTATGAAAATTTTCAGGATCTGCAGGCATTTAGAGTGTCTGATGAGAAATCTGAAGTAATTCTGTTAGGCCTGTCTTTAATTGTTACTTGACCTTTTCCCCTTACTGTTTTTACTCTTTCTTTAGGTTAGAGAAGTTTTCTTCTATAATTTTGTTGAATATGTTTACTGGCCTTTTAATTTGGGAATCTTCACTGTCTTCTATACCTTTTATCCTTAGTTTGGTCTTATCACTGTGTCCTGGATTTACTAGATGTTTTGGGTTAGGAGCTTGCTGCACTTTGCATTTTCTTTGATTGTTTTGTCAATGTGTTCTATGTCATCTTCTGCACCTGAAATTCTCTCCTCTATTTCTTGTATTCTTTTGGTGATGTTTGCATCTATAACTCCTGATCTCTTTTCTAGGTTTTCTATTCCCAGTGTTTTCTCCCTTTGTGATTTCTTTATTGTTTCTATTTGCAACTTTGTATCCTGGATTGATTTGCTCAACTCTGTCACCTTTTTGGTTGTGTTACTCTGTAAGTCTTTAAGGAATTTTTGTGTATTCCCTTTTAGGGCTCTTTCCCTGTGTCTCCTGTATTTCTTTAAGTGAGTTATTTTTGTCCTTCTTAAAGTCCTCTACCATAATAATTAGAAATGATTTGAAATCTGAATCTTGCTTTTCCAGCATAATGGTATGTTTAGGACTTCTCATGGTGGGAGAATTGGGTTCTGATGGTGCCAATAACACTAGTTTCTGTAACTTGTGTTCTTATGCTTGCCTCTTGCCATCTGATTACCTCTAGTGCTACTCTCCCTTGCTCTCCATAACTAGAGCTATATAGCCTGTATTCCTAGTTGTGTCAGAACTCCTCAGAACCCAGCTATCTCTATGATCCAGTGATTCTGATTCTGTGATCCTGAGATATTGGGTGTGTCAGAGCTCCAGGGTGTCAAGCTGCCTGTGGGATTCTGAATTTCTGGTGTGACCAAGCTCCTGAGATCCTGTGATCCTGAGCATGTTAGAGCATCTTTAATCCTGGGTATTTTAGAGTACCTGGGATTCAAGTTTCCTCTGGGTGTTGTGGGACTAGGTGTGGAACTAACACCCAAGGTCTGCTCAGGGCACATGATCAGACAATAAGGAACCAGTGCCACTGGTCAGGCAGGAATTCCTGCATCCTTGGGTCCTGCTGATCCCAGTTACTCTAGGTTTGGGGCCAATGTTATGGCCACCTCACCTATGGTCCTCGGCATGTTAGAGCACCTGAGAGTTGAGCTTCCTCTGGGTGTTGTGGGTCTGGGTACAGAGTTAGAGACCAAGGTCTGCTCAGGGCACTGGCTCAGACTGGAAGTAGGGTAAACACTATTCTTAACTGTGGAATCTCAAATGACTGAGAAGCACTTAAAGGAATGTTCAAAGTCCTTAGTATTCAGAGAAATGCAAATCAAAACTACCTTACATTCCACCTTACACCCCGAAGAATTGCTAAGATGAAAACACATGTGACTACAGATGCTTGAAAGGATGTACAGAAAGAGAAAACTCTCTCTACCATTGCTGGTGGGCATGCAAGATGGTACAACCACTTTGGAAATCAATTGGGTTGTTCCTCAGAACATTGGAAATAGTTCTGCCTGAAGACACATATATACCACTTCTTGGAATATATCCAAAATATGCTACACCATATCACAAAAACAAAATACTCTACTATATTAAAAGTAGCCTAATTTATTAATGGGCCTAGTGCTCAAAAGAACACAAACTATTTCTCTGTGGAAAAACCAGATGAACAAATGTGGCACATTACACAATGTGATATTACTTAGCTTTAAAATAAAAGATGGACATCACAAATTTAGGGCAAATGGGATGGAACTAGAAAATATCCTAAGTGAGGGAAACTCAGACACACAAAAGACATACCTGGTATGTAATCAAGAATAAGTAGAAATTAGTCAGGAATTACATGATACTACTCGCAGACCATAGAAATTTCAACAAGAGGAAGGCCAAAGTTAAGGGATCTTTCCTTCCTCTTCTTCCCGATGATTATTTTGTTCTCATCTTATAACGTGGGATGGAAAGATCCATACTTTGTTGGCCTTCCTCTTGTTGAAAATTTCTTATGGTCTGCGAGTAGTAT
>JAJTUV010005915.1:0-11937 GCA_021653895.1 Mastomys natalensis
CTCCTCATCAAATTCTCAATTATTTTTATCCTCGGTTACTTTGTCAGGTATAACCATTCCTGTTTGTTTATAAAGTTCACATCCCAGGCTTGCGGAAGTGATCCACAGAAGGGTTTCCCAGTTTCCTGCTCACCATAACATGCTTGGGATCCAGCACTCCCCCTGTACACAATTTCCTGGTGAGTTTTGCTCCAATAGTGATCCACAAGTATAGTCATCTAGTGTCAGGTTTCCTGCCTAACTATGTCTAGATTTCACATACGTGTCTTTGGGGGCAATTCTGAATCTTGCCCTCATGTCCCTTCTACAACTCTTAGGTCTTCCTTAGGTTAGCAAGCACCTGCACTGGGCTTATTGAATATTATTCCTATATATACTACATTATTGTGCTTTGGCTTACTCACAAACCATGTTTCTCTAGGCCCTTTAATCAGTGTTCCAGGAACACCAATTGCCTTGGTTTAAGCCTTCAATTCTCTTTCTAAGGATTCTATTACCCTTCTAATAGTGCAACTTTTTTTCTTTTCTCAAAAATTACCAACTAGACCATGCTGCCACATACATCTGCCAGATATGGTAGAGCCCCACCATGATGGTTTATGTTTCCTTTCTTGATATGGTCTAGAGTCATTTGAGAATGAACCTCTACTGATAACATCCTCTGTGAAGCAGTATGTAGAAAAGCCTATTGGGTGTTTCTCTTCAGTAACGATTCTTATGTAGTGTGGAGCCTCTGTGGGTTTTTCCCAAACTGTTGGGATGGGTTTCGGATTTATAAGCAGACAAGCTGAGGTTCTATGGAATGCAAGCAGTCTGTACTATTCCTTATTGGAAACACTTCAGGCCTTTAGGTTTCTTCCTGACCTACATTCTCTGAGTAATGCACAGTGAAGATCCTGCCCCTTTTTCTCCTATTGAGTCTGCCCAGAATTATGTCCAACAGTGCTGTTCCTAATATGTGGAACATACTTCTCAGCCACTTTTCTCCTGTTGTAAGCTCTCCTAGAAGCACTCCTTCCAGTAGTATTTGTCACTTTAACAAGATAGTTCTAGACACACAGATCCTATACTTTCTCTGTTGAAATCCCGGGGAACCAAGACTCCCATTGCATCCCCACACATGAATGACTCAGTGTGATGCAGATTTCTCTCAACATCTATGCCTGAAGAGCTTCCCTGAAATTTCTACTGTCCCCACCATGAACAAAACTTAGGCCTAGTTCAACATTTAGCCTCTGCATCAAAATTCCTCATTTTGTTTATTATCCCATGGTTTTTTTTTGGGGGGAGGTTGGGGGGCCGGGCGGGCCAACGTTGACATTCCCAGTCCCCATTTCTGATCAAGAGACCTTTCCAGGAATTCATGGTATGATAAGTTAACAATTCATTCCAGTCCCCTTTTAAACTATGAGGCTTTTCTCCAACAGTCCAGGGCTGTACTCATGTTAACATGGTGATATTCCCCCAGTAGTAAGGTCCATAGGTGTGTCCTTGGAGGATATATTAGGAATTATGTGCAGATATACACTGGATAACCTTTGTGTGGAAATGTCTATTTGCTTTCTGAGCCATCACCTATTCCCAGTCCCCCCTTCCCATTATACAGAACCTGTACTAGGTCTTGCTGTATTTTCATTTTGAAAGACAAGCCTAATTCTGTTGTGTGCTCATTCACGACAGTGCTTTCCTAGACCCCTTTTTTGAATTCCAGTTTTTACAAAGATTTCTTCACTTTCAAGGCCTCAGACTAATTGTTAAGAATCTATAACTCTGTCCTCTTGCGTTTTCAATTTCATCACAAGGCTACCAAATTCTTCTGCCAGGTATGATAAAGTACACCAAGAAAATTTCTATGGTGTTAACTTAACACAATGTAGACTCATATCAGAAGGAGGAACATCAATTGAGAATATTTTCTCTGAAATGGACTGTATGAATGCATGTTGTTATCCAATTTTTATTGGCCCTGGCACCCAGTTCCCCATTCAATTTCATGGTGAGTTACCTCAGAAATGAGTTCAGAATTGAAATCTGGAGTAGAAGTTTCCTAGATAAGTATGAGCTGATTACATATGGCTGTCAGTTGTGCACAAGACTCAACTTTGTCCTCCAGTGCCATCTCCTATTCTTAGCCCTCCATCAGATTACACATCAATTTCACTGGGCTTCCATCTTTAGTATTTTAAATCCCACCCCAATTTTGCTGTGTGTATACTTGAAGACCATGCTTCCTCAGACATATTGTCTATACTTTCTCTTGTAAAAACAGATTGCCTGGCTTTGACACTCTCAGATTGTCAGGATTCTATTAAATCTTGCATCCTGTTTTTTCATCAGATTCAGTACTAAGTGGACCATGTTGCCACATTTCTCTACATCGTGTGATAGTGTGTCACTATGGTGGTTGTGTTGTGTTAACACAAAAAAATCTAGAGTTATGTGAGAAGAAGGAGCCTCAAATGAGAAAACACATAATTGAAACGGTCTGTGGAGAAGCCTGTTGGCCCTCTGTAGGTGATGCAAAGTTTTCAGAAGAGGTTCATGGTTGTAGAAGAAGGCAAGCCTAGGTATCTATGGAATGCAAAGCATTATTTAGTATTCCTTAGAGGCATCTGCTTCAATTCTCACCTCTAGATTTGTCCCTGATGACTGACTTTTTGTTCTCTGAATGATGACCATGAAGCTTCCTGCATGCTATGGTAAGTTACCTAAATATCAGCCCTAATGTGTTATTTTCAATATGTGGAGTCTTACAAATCTGTCATTGCTCTTGTTGTGAACTCTCCAGAAATTCACCTTGCAATGCCATTGTCAATAGCCAGGATATTTCTGTCAAACAGATACTATACTATATGTGTTGTTATATTCAAGCCCCACAAACTAAGGATACATGTAGATGACTATTTCACTCAACACATTCCCTTACTACATGCCCAAATCTCTCCTGTCCACACCATGAACAAAATTCAGGACTATGTGTATCATACATTTGATTAGGATCTCTTGTCTTCTAGTACCCTGTTTCTTCTGTAAACTCTACAACACAATCTGGTTTCTGAGTGACAGGATATGTATCTGGTATGAATGATGATGCTATAACTGAGATATATATATATATAATAATCTGGTATACACAACTTACTATCCCAACCAAGGCTATTCACTAGCTTCACTCCAATTACCAGGGTCTATACACAATTCAAATTTTGATCCCCCGCCATGAGTTCACAACTGTAGTATTCATGAGAAGAGGAATGGGTAAACATGTACAGATTACAAATAGGTTTCCTGTATTGGGATGTCTGAAACTTGCCCTCCAGGGCCACCTCCTATCTCATGTCTACATTCTACATCAAACAACATGGTGTCCCTGTTAGTACTCCCAGATAAAAATTCATATCTGCTCTGTTCATACTTTCAGCCCATGCTTTTCTAGAAACATTTGTTGAACTTTCCTCTGGACTGAGATTGCTTATATTTGAGAATTTCAGACTGTTTGTGAGGATACTATTAACAATGTAATCTCATATCATTGTTTCATCAGATTCACTATCCATGTAGACTATGCTGCCATATTTGATTTCTAGGTGTTGTAGAGCCCACCATGATGGTTTGTGTTGTGTTTACCTTTATAAAATCTAGATTCATGTGTGAAGAAGATACCCTAATTGTGTAACATTCCTCCCAAAATTGTCCTGTAGAAAAGCTTGTATAGGCACCCATTTGTAGTGATTCTTAAAGAAGTGTGGATCCCTCTGTGGTTGTTGTTAAACTTTGGGAAGTGGTTTTGGATTTTACAAGAAGCATCCCATAGTATCTATGGAGAATATAGGATTATGTTGAATTTCTTAGTGATATCTATTTCAGTTCTTGCCTCTAGGATTCTTCCTTGATTACTAACCTCTGTTCTCTAACTGATGGAAATGCATCTCCTATTCTGCCTTCTATGGTAAGTTTTTCCCAGTAATTAAGACCAACAGTGATGTTCTTAAAATGTGTTGACTCACAGCTTAGCCAATTTATCTTGATAGTGAGCTTTCCAGAAGCTCTCCGTCCATGTCCCTGATAGTTCTTGTCACACTGATGTAGCAGTATTTCTCTTGAATTTCTGGAGATTGAAGTTACATTTTCCCACTACCCATGATAATGTTTGAAATATGCATGCACATTTCTTTCCAAAACAATTTCTTGACTGAATAGCTTCCTTAAACTTCTCCTGACCATACCACGCATGTAACCACAGCTTAGGTCCTATCCTGTAAATTTTGGATCTAATTCCCTCAATTGGTTTTGCTATACCCCAGCAGTGTTTGTGATTACTGTGCTTCCAGTTCCTTTTCAAACTGACAGTCACTTACCTTGATTACAGACCATATCTACTACTCTTACTTTCCAGGTTTTGCTCATTTTTCCATGCTTGTCTTTAGTCAAAATGCTCTGCACACAACTCCCTGGTAAGGTTTTCCAGTTGTACATTCTCAGTAGAGTCTCAATCGCAGGGCCCTACCTAAGTATGCCCAGGATCTCATGGGCTTCCATTTTTGGCATTCTGAACCCTGCCGTCCAGTCCCTTTTCCTATTACCATGCCTACCCCAGGTGACAGAGCACCTGAACTGGGCTTCCCTGTTTATTTTTCTCAAATACAACTCCAATTTAACTCTTTACAATCTCCTAGACCTTGCTTCTCTAGATGCATTTGCTGGATTTCTGATCTAGATTGCCTGGGTTTGAGCCCCTCAGACTATTTCTCAGGATTCTATTAACCATGAAATCTTGCATCATTTTTCCATCAGATTCAATATCTTAAGAAACAGCCTGCCACATTCTTCTGCTGGAATGTTAGAGCCTCCTCATGATGCTTTGTGTTAAGCTAATGCAACATAATGTAGATTAATCTGAGAAGAAGAAACTTCAATTAAGAACATACCTTCTTGAAATGGTGTGTAGAAAAGTCTGTTCAGATCTCTCTTGAGGTATGACTCCTATGGTAGTGTGTATGTCATTTGGAGTGTTGCCTTAAATCAGCGTTATTTGGGCTTGTTCTAGAAGTCTAACTTAAATACTAATGGATTGCCAAACAACATGCAGTATTCCTTAATGTTTTCCAATTCTGTTCCTGCCCCTTAGAATTCTTACTTGATCCCTGGCTCTATTCTCTCAGAGTCAAGCTACTTAAAAGCTTCCATATTCGACAGTCAAGCCACTCTCCTGCTGCTATGATATGCTCTTACAGAACTAAGCCTAACTGTGATACTCTCAGTGTGTGTAGGCATAAAATTCAGTCATTGACCCTTTTTGTTGAGCTCTTTAGAAGCAATAGGTCCATGGCATCTTCACTGTTTTAGGATAGTTCTGGTCCAATTGATCCTGCACTATTTCTGTTGTTCTCCTAGAGAACGAAGATAGCCATTATACTCCCACACTCTAAGCATTAACTCCCAATGCAGATGTCTCTAACACCTTTGTCTGAACAGCTTCCCTGGACCATTCCTGTCCACACCTTCCACACAACCCGAGGCATCGGTCCTACCTATCATGCAGTTTTCCTCATCTAAATTTCTCAATTATTTCTCTAGCCTGCTAGCTTACTTTGTCATGTGTGCACTGCCATTACTGTTTTTTATGGAAAGGTCACAAAGCAGGCTGGGAGGAAGAGATCTACAGAAATGGTTTCTCAGTTTCCTTCTCAACATACTATGCTTGGATCCAAGCACTCAGCTCTGCAACCTATTTCTTAATGAGTTTTCACCAATAGTGAGTTCACAAGTACTATCACAATGGTAGGAGTTCTATCTAAGTATGTCCTGATTTTACATGGGTGTCCTTGGTGTCTAAGACTGAAACTTGTCTTCAATCTCTCTCCTATTTTCAGGCCTATCTTTTGTTCCAAAGACCCACACTGGGCTGTTTGTTTAGTATTCCCAAATACTAACCCATCAAACTCTGTGCTTACTCCCAGATCATAAATTTTAGGAACCTGTTACTGTTTTTTCCAGCAATGACAAAGTTAGCCAGGCCTTGATCCTTCAACAGTTTCCTCAAGATTCTATTAACCATGTAATCTTGCAAGATTTTTTCAGCAGATTCCATGCTCAGTGCAATGCTGCCACATATTTCTGCCAGTTGTGATAGAACCTCATCATGATAGTTTGTGTTGTCTTATCTTGACACTTTCTCTAGTCACCTGAGAAGATATAACCTCATTTGAGCATGCGTAATTCTAGGTCAAGATTTTGGTCAGAAGCCTTCATCATCCATCTTCATGATATGGACAACTAAAGTACCTGCCAATTCATGATTGTATTTTATTCCTTATGTATTTATTCCTTATGTATTGACAATTAGGAATATCCATCACAGTAAAAAAAAAAAAAAAAAAAAAAAATAAAAAACCAAAAAAACAAAATCCTCCAGTGTCTTGGCGATTACAGTTGACATTTGCTATCTAATTTAAATCTATGTTTATTGGACATCCATGTTTAACAGCCAGGTGACAACAAAATCTCCAGTAAAAACACTTTCTTTTAGAGTGAAACATATACTTTTATTATGTTGGATTACTTAATTTATTTTATTTTTACAATTTTGCTTCTTATAACCCTAAAAACTTACCATGATTGCTTGATGCATGCTTTTAAAGTTAACTTGGTTTTTAGGGAATTTCCACAAAATCATGGGATATTAAATACTCTGGTCCAGTATTACTTGACATTGGTTCTTCACTCATAATCTCTCCCATTCAGTTTGGTATCTATGGAAACATCAGAATTTTTAGAGTCAGTTCTCTTAGTTTGGCAGTCATTAACATTTGGTCTTCTTAGAAAAGACAGAGGCAAGTATTTGATATTTTCTAGGAGGTTTTTATTAAATAATCACTTTCAATTTCACAGGAAATGGAAGGACAAAGGCCACTGATATATGATTAACATTTTTTCACATATATTCGGATGAAACTAGGTGGCAGGTTCTCACATGTTTCACAAAGGAGTTTAAATAAAAGGGAGGGTTGAAGGGAACACAGAGAGTGCCTTAGGGGAGGAAGTAGAAGTAGGGGTGGGAGGGAAACAGTGGCTTTCTGTAGGGACTGTGCCATATGCCCAGGGAACAAGCAACAGAGATGACAATGGGAATGTATGGCTTCTGGGCAGCTAATGATGACATGTCTAGTTCTTTGGGGTTGTCTGATGGTCCCATCATGTGCAGAAAGGGTAGAGGTAGAGATTTCCCGATTACCAGCACTTTTCATGTGGGTAATTCTTATTGAAAATAATAAATGCTGGAAGCACAAAATGTGAGGCCTGTGAAGACTGCACTGTGTTTTTATTCCTAGTATCTTTCTGAAAGAGAGTATATAAATTATTCCTTTAGTGCTGTTTCCCTGTCTATAAAATGAGGATTATGACTGTATGGGTTTCATTGGAGTGTCAGTAATATGAAATTTGCTAATATATATCAAATATATTCCTTTCTTGTTTTCCTCCTCATCATCTCTGCAGGCTGTGGTCATATGTTCAGACACTGCTGAAAATATGTAGGCGGCAACAGTACAGGTAAATTGTAAGTTGCAGAAACGTGACAACACCAAATAAGAGGATTGTAAGTAAGTTGACACTTTAAATGTGAAAAGTAACCACCATTCTATATGAAGACACCTAAGTCTTCATATCTCAGGATGGAAGGTCTGTATGTTTTCATTGACACTACCAATGATATGTGCTCTTTTCTTGGAGTTTAAAGGCAATTCTAAGTAATAAGGAGTTATTGATATCTGTGTCCTGTCTTTCCAGATGGCAGGAGCCTTCTGCTATTCCCCTAGTTGTGAATATTGAAAATGTCCAGGGGTGTCCAATATGCTTTGGTCACCAATATGGGTTTAGAAGATGACAGATTGTCAGAATTAATTTTCAGGCTTCATCATCTCCATCATTGAGTTCAAATTCACAGCATTATGTCTGTCACTAACAGTTAACCAATGAGCATTTTATTTACAACTAACATTTCATGTTTAAGGTACAATATTCTTGCTTGTCTCCTCATAGGCTGAAGCCAACTTCAAAATGCAATATCAATTTATCCTAAGATTGTCCATAATATTTAACACTCCCAAGGTGTTTCAAAATCTAAAGTTTTATTTCAGGGATCTGGGGAAATATGTAGAGTTGCAAAGGTCCCTCAAGGTTTTGGCTTCATGAACATAATTTATTCGTATTCAGGCTTCAGTATACAATATTTCTCCCCAGCTTCATGCATGGGTCTTTTCCAAGGACTTCCAGTTCTTACACATTAGCTAGCCTTATAGGCTCTCATGCAGTGTTTCTGGATTCTAATAAAACAGTAATCCTACATCAATTTTTATCAGATTCAGCACCATGTGGACCATGCTGTCACATTCATCACTCAGGTGTGGCAGAACTTCACCATGATGGCTTGTGATGTATTATCTTTAAACAACCTAGAGTCACATGAGAAGAAAGAACCTCAATTGAGAACATTCTGCCGTAAAGCGGTCTTTATAACCGCCTTTTGGGAGCTGCACTGAGTAATGATAAGTATGGGAGTGTGGCAACCTCTGTGGGTGTTTCTCAATTTAGGGAGGTGTTTTGGGCTGTACAGTAAGGCAAGTAGAATTACCTATGGAATACAAAGCACTATGTAGTATTCCTTCATGGTATCTCTTTCATTTCTTGCCTCTAGATATTTTCCTTGTCTCCTGAGTTGTGTTCTCTTAGAGATGGAAAGTGAAGCTCCTGCCCTGCTTACTCTGGTAAGTTTTCTGAGAATGAAGCCCAACTCTGGTATTCTAAATAAATTGAGGTGTACAGCACAGCCATTGCATCTTGTTGGTGACTTCTCCAGAAGCTCTGCTTCCAGTGCCATTGTCACTCTGCCTTGATATTTCTGATCAAACTGATAGTATACTAAATGTGTTGATGTTCTGGACAAGCAAGGTACCCAGTCCACTCTCACATATTAAGTCCTACATCTGGATCCCGACTTTATCAACACATTTCCCTGAATAGATTTTTCTGAATCTCTCCTGTCCACACCATGCAAGAAATACTCATGCCTTGGTCTGTCATGCAGCTTCTGTATGTAAAACATTCCATTTTTTTTCTGGTCCCAAATTTCTGTTGCCAACTTTTACTCCCAAACCTGTTTCTGACAGGACATGTCCCTGATATGCATGATGAGATACACATACCTTTGCTGGCACAACCAAGGCTAACTCTTTGCTTGAATGTAGGCACCCAGTCCTACACCCAATTTGAAGCTGTTTTCTAGCAGTTGTGATTCCACAATTGTAGCATTCTTAAGAAGAGGTGTAGGTAAATATATGTAGATTCCAAATGGGTTTCCAAGACTGAAACTTGCCCTCCAGTGCCATATCCTATTCTCAAGCCTCCATGAAGTCACATAGCACCAGTACTGGGCTTCCGTGTTTGCTACTCCGAGATCCAAAGCAAGTTTTGCTCTGGCATACTTCTAGACCATGTTTCTCTACATATAATTTCTGGATTTCCAGCTATGGCATAGATTGCCTGGCTTTGAGGCTCTAAGACTGATTTTCAGGAAACTATTAACACTGTAATCTTATATCAGTTTCAGCAGCACATGGACTATACAGCCACATTCTTCTGCCAGGTGTGGGAGAGTCTCACCATGATGACTTGTGATCTGTTACCTTTATACAATTGAGAGTCACCTGAGAAGAAGTAATCCTAATTGAGAACAATGCCCATGAAATGGTCCTTAGAGAAATCTGTTGAATTCTCCAGTGAGTAGGGATGATATTTTTATATTTGTTTTTGTTACCTTTATTGGATATTTTATTTATTTCCATTTTGGTTTAACCTTTGTAAGCCTCCTATCTCATCTCCCCTCCCTATCCTTCTGTAAGGTGCTTCCCTAACAACCTACCGACTTCCACCTCACCACCCTGTCATTCCCCTACCCTGGAGGATCAAGCCTTAACTCGACAAAAGGACTCTCCTCACACTGATGTCAGATAAGGCCTTCCTCTGCTCTATATGCAGCTGGAGCCAGGGGTCCCGCCTTGTGCAATCTTTGGTTTGTAGTTGAGTCCCAGGGAGCTCTCAGGTGTCTGGTTGGTGTTACCTTCCCAATATGTGGTGACTCACAGCTTAGACATTTTGCCTTGTTATTGGGCTCTCATTAGCTCCGTTTATGTTTACCTGGATACTACTCTTCACAATCATACTGCACTATATCTTTGAATTTCTGGAGACTGAAAATATCTATTCCATAGCACATGCTATGCCTAAAAATAGATGGAGATTTCACCCAACAATGATCTTTGCAAGAATGAGTTCCCAAAATCTCTCCTGTCAATTCCTTGAATAAAACCACAGGCCTAGGTACTATCTGAGGATTCAGTATCTTACTTCCTCAATTGGTCTGACATATAGGAGATTTGTTTATAATTTAAGCACTTCCAGTACTCTCTGTGGTAGACAGGGCTTATACTGGTTTGCAGACCAGATCTGCAGACATTTTCATGCCAGTGTCTCACTCACTCTTCCATGTGTCTTTTCAGACAAAATGCTCAGCACACAACTTCCTTGTGAGACTCCCTCCAGTAGTGAATCCTCATGCATAGTCCTAATGGCAGGAGGCCTTCCTCAGTATGTTCAGATTGCACATGAGCTTCCATTGTTAGCAATTCTCAACCCTGCCTCCATTTTTTTCCTATGACCAGGCCTCTACCAGGTCATAAAACACCTGGTGTGGTATTCCCTGTTTAGTATTCCCAAAGACAATCTCAATTCTGGTCTGTACAAACTCTCACACCTTGCTTCTCTAGTATCATTTGCAGTATATCCAGTTCGATACTGATTGCCTGGATTTGAGCCTCTAAGACAGTTTCTCAGGATTATATTAACCCTGAAATCTTGCATCAATTTTTTCACAAGAATCAGTACCATATAGACCATGATGCCTCATTTTACTCTGCCTGGAATGTTAGATCCTTATCAGGATGGATTGGGTTAAATTAATATGACACAACCTTGATTCTTCTGAGGAAAAGGAACTTCAATTGAGAACATTGCTTTATGAGATGGTCTGTATAAAAGCTTGTTTAGAGCTCACTTGCTAATATAAATTTTATGGTAGTGTGCAGTCATCTGTGGGAGGTACCACGCTTTTGAAGGCAGTTCAGGGTTGTTCAAGTAGGCAAGACAAAATACCAAGGGAGTCCTAAGCATTATGCAGTCCTTCTTAATGGTATCCACTTGTGTTCCTACCTCTAGATTTCTTACTAGATTCCTGCCCTTTATTCCCTTACAGATGGACAGTTAAGCTACTTCTCTACTACTATGTTGTGTTACTCCAGAATGAAGCCTAACTGTGATGTTCCCAATGTGTGTAAACATTCAATTCGGTCATTGTACCTTGTTGGTGATCTCCCCTGAAGATGCCTGTCTATGGCAATTTCACTCTATGAGGATAGTTCTGGTCACACAGACCCTACACTATTTCTGTTGCTATCCAAGAGAATTATGACATGCCTTATAATCCCACACTCTAACTTCTAACTCCCTATCCTGATGTCTCTTAACACATATGCCTGAAAAACTTCCTTGGATAAGTCCTGTCCACATCTTCCACACAACCCGAGGCATCTGTCCTACCTTTCATGCAGCTTCCTCATCTAACTTTCTCAATTATTTCTCTATCCTCAGGTTACTTTGTCATGTGTATACTACCATTCCTGTTTGTTATGGAGAGGTCACATCCCAGGCTTGCCTGAATGACTACAGAATTGGTTTCCCCGTTACCTGCTCACCATACCATGCTTGGATCCAAGCACTAGCCCTGTACACAATTTCCTGGTGAGTTTTCTCCAATAGTGATTCCACAAGTATAGTCACAGTGGCAGATTTCCTAACTATGTCCATATTTCACATAGATGTCTT
>JAJTUV010005917.1:0-11473 GCA_021653895.1 Mastomys natalensis
TTGAGATAATCAGGAAGGTAGCCAAGAAGAATTTATGAAAGAAAGATGATAGAGTGATACACAGTGTCTCTCCTTCCACTCCCCTCTTTTTTAGGGACTTGGTTTCTCTGTGTAACCTGTGGCCAACCTGGGTCTCTCTCTCTCTCTGTTCTCTCTCTCTCTCTCTCTCTCTTCTCTCTCTCCTCCTTAACTCTCTCACCCTCTCTCCTTCTCTCTTGTCTCTCTCTGTAGACCAGCCTGCCCTCAAACACAGGAATCCACATCACTCTTCTCCAGACTTTTCAGATTAATTGTTTGTATTTTTATCTGGCTAAGTGATACACATTCTAATCACTACATGTATGAAGGATAAATAACCTCAGGTGTTCTAATGTTTAGAAAAAAATGAAACCATTGCTTTAAGTGAGACCCAAGTGTTATAACTGATTTTTCTTCTTTTATTTGGGTCCAGCTTAGTGTCTCTGACAGATGGCTGTTGTCAATTAGAAATAAATGCAGATCAGGTGTTTGATGGGACAGGATTAGAACAATGTAGTGAGCTTAAATATTATTTGACATATATTTCCATCAAATTTTGGTATCCTGAGGAACTGGCATTCTATCCTTTTCTTTGTGCTTTTTCTCATATTTTTTTTTTTGCCTTTGCTTCTGACATTTGTTTTGCAAATGGTTATCTAGGATTAGAGCATTCTTTCATTTTTCATGTCTGAGAATTAGATTGTAAAGTATTTGAGAGCATTTGACTCTAGATCTTTGGATCCAGTAATACAGTTTGTACTTAGCATGCAGAAAGCCATGGTTAAATTCTTACCAATGAAAAAATCAAGAGGTATGCAATTATGTACAGTATATGTACTGGCAGTCATCATTTTCATCAAATTTTCTTCAGATGGGTTATATTTTTAGTCATTTTTCTATATTTATCTTAATATTCAATACTACTTTTTGAAGAATGTCTCCAAATTAATCAAACATGTTTTTCTGTGACATATGCAACTTTATCAACAATGATTCTTAAATCACACTCAGTTTCATAAGAATTTTTTTCATGTCAATCTTCAATTTTTCTAGAAATTATTTAAAAATTTCAACCTTTTTCTTAGACATTTTTTTCTGTGTCTTCATCATTTTAATCAAATTTTTCTAATGTACATGATATTTTTGGAATCTCATATTTCTTCAACTATCTTAATTTTTAAAAGTACATTTTTCAACAAGCCTTCACAATTATCAAACAGAATTTTCGGTGCACAGATTTAAATTTATGGAGATACTTTCCTAAAATCACATTCATTTAATTTTCCATGTCATTAATCAAATTTTTGTAAGAATTATTTAAAAAATGATTTCCTAATTTTTTCTGCTTGTCTTCATTTTAATCAAACTTTCTTATATGCTTTGTACATTGTCCTCAAATTTTTCTACAGTTGTCTTAATTTTCATCGCTAATTTAAAAAAAAATAGTCCTAAAAATTATCAAACATTTTTTTCATGCATATACACAATATTATGAAAATTTTCATTAAATCACATTCAATTTTGTAAGAAATTATTTCCCTGTCAATCTTCAATTTTTTTAAGAACATATAAAAAAGAGTTTAAATATCTTCTACATTTTTTCTTTGTGATTATATTTAATCATAACTTCCTTATATTCCTCAATTTTTTCTATATTCATCATTATTTGGAACACAAAACTTCTACAATGTCTTCAAAATAATCAAAAATTTTTTTCTGAGCACATATTCAGTTTTATGACAAATTTTTATTTAATCACATTCAATTTCATAATTTCAATTTTTCTAAGAATCATTAGAAAAATAGTTTCAATTTTTTTGTACATTGTTTTCTGTTTTTCATCATTTTAGTCAAATCTTCCTTAGAGGGTTTATATTTTTTGTTTACTTTTCTACACTTATCTAAATATTCATCTCTAGTTTTTTCAACAATTTCTTTAAAAGTAACAAACGTTTTTCCATTCATGTATTAAATTTGATCAGAAATTTTCCTTACATCACAATCATTTCCGTAAGTCATTTTATCCATTGCAATCTTCAGTTTTTCTAGGAGCTATTTTTTAAAATGTTCCAACATTTCCTATGTATTTTTTTCTGTTTGTAATCATTTTAGTCAAATCTTCCTTATGTGCTTTATATTTTTCATTAATTTTTCAATGTTTCTGTTAATAGTGATCACTCATTTTTTCAACACTGTTTTCCAGATTATCAAACATATTTTACAGTGTATCTGTTTAATTTTATCAGAAATTTTAATTAAACCACACTCTATTCCATGAGCACCATATTCCATGTCATTCTACAGTATTTCTAAGAAATATATAAAAATTTCAATTTTTTCTTACATTTTTTCTCTTTGTCATCATTTTAATCAAATCTTCCTTTTATGCATTATATTTTTTATCTAATTTTCTATATTTATATCTTAATTTTTAACATTATGTTTTTCAACAATATCTTGAAAATTATCAGTTTTCCGTGCTCAAATTCTATTATATCAGAAGTTTTCCTTAAATCACAGTTATTAAGAAGTGTTTTCCATGTCAATTTTCAAAGTTTCTAGACTTTAAACAAAACAAACAAAAAAAAAAAACCACTTTCAATATTTTTCTTAAATTGTTTTCTTTTTTTTTAATCTTAATATTAAACAGTACATTCTTCAACAATATCCTTAAAATATCAAAACAATTTTTTTCAGTGCACATATTTAATTTTATTAGAATTTTTTCTTAAATCACAGTAGTTTAATGAGTAATTCTTGCATGTCAAGCTGCAATTTTTTCTAGGAATTATTTAAAAAATATTTTCATTGTTTTTTAAGTTTCTCTGTGTTTTTCATCCTTTTAATCAAATCTGGCTTATATGCTTCACATTTTTTTCATCAGATTTTCATATATTTACCTTACTATTTTTCACTAGGTTTTTTCAGCAATATCTTAAAAATTATAAAACAGTTTCTTTCTGTGCATATTCTCAATGTTATCAGAAATTTTCCATAAATCACATCCAATTTCATAAGGAACATTTCCTGTCAATTTTAAATTTTCTAGAAATTCCTTTGAAAAGTTTTAAGTTTTCCCTGTTTTTTTCTGTTTTCCATCATTTTAATGAAATGTTCCTTATAATTTTATATTTTTATCTACATTTCCTACATTTGTTATAATTTTTATCACTATCTTTTTCCACAATGGCTTCCTTTTTATCAAACATATTTTTTAATGAACATATACAGTTCAATAGTAATTTCTTTTAACCACTTTCTATGTTATAAGAAATTTTATCCATGTCAATCTTCAATTTCTAAAGCAATTATGTGAAAAACAGTTTCCCTCTTTTTCTACATTTTCTTCTGTTTGTCATCATTTTAATCAAATCTTCTTTTATGCAATATATTTTTAATCAATTTTTCTGTTTATCATAATTTTCATCATTAGATTTTTTCAGCAGTGTCTTCAAGAGTATCAAACAGTTTTTTCATTGCACACATTCAGTTGTATCAAAAATTATCATTTAATCACATTCAATTCTTTCCAGCTTCTGGCTATTATGAATAAGGCTGCTATAAACATAGTGGAGCATGTGGCCCTGTTGCATGTTGAAATATCTTCTGGGTATATACCCAGGAGGGGTATAGCTGGGTCTTCAGGTAACACCATGTTCAATTTTCTGAGGTATCCCCAGACTGCTTTCCATAGTGGTTGTACCAGCTTGCAATCCCACCAACAATGGAGGAGTGTTCCTCTTTCTCCACATCCTCGCCAACATCTGCTGTCACCTGTGTTTTGGATCTTAGCCATTCTGACTGGTGTGAGGTGGAATCTCAGTGTTGTTTTCATTTGCATTTCCCTGATGACTAGGGATGCTGAGCACTTCTTTAGATATTTCTCAATCATTGAGTTTCCTCAGTTGAGAGTTCTTTGTTCAACTCTCTACCCCATTTTTTAATAGGGTTATTTGATTGTCTGGAATCTAGTTTCTTCAGTTTTGTATACCTTGGATATTAGCCCTCTATCAGATGTAAGGTTGGTGAAGATCTTTTCCCAGTCTGTGGTTCCCGCTTTGTCCTGTTGACCGTATCCTTTGCTTTACAGAAGCTTTGCAGTTTTATGAGATCCCATTTGTCATTCTTGATCTTAGAGCATATGTCATTGGTGTTCTGTTCAGGAACTTTTCCCCTGTGCCCATGTGATCAAGGCTTTTCCCTATTTTCTCTTCTATTAGTTTCAGTGTAGCTGGTTTTATGTGAAGGTCCTTGATCCACTTGGAATTGAGCTTTGTACAAGGAGATAAGTATGGATCAATTTGCATTCTTCTACAAGTTGACCTCCAGTTGGACCAGCACCATTTGTTAAAAATGCTGTCTTTTTTCCACTGGATAGTTTGAGCTCCTTTGTCGAAGATCAAGTGACCATAGGTATGGGGGTTCATTTCTGGGTCTTCTATTCTATTCCATTGATCCTCCTGACTGTCTCTGTTCCAATACCATGCCGTTTTTATCACTATTGCTTTGTAGTACAGCTTGAAATCGGGATGGAGATTCCCCAGAAGTTCTTTTATTGTTGAGTGTAGTTTTCGCTATCCTGGGTTTTTTGTTATTCCAAATTAATTTTAAGATTGCTCTTTCTATCTCTGTAAAGAATTGAGTGGGAATTTTGATAAGGATTGCATTAAATCTGTAGATTGCTTTCGGCAAGATAGCCATTTTTACTATATTAATCCTTCCAATCCATGAGCATGGGAGATATTTCCATCTTCTGAGATCTCCTTCGATTTCTTTCTTCAGGGTGTTGATGTCCTTCAACAGAAGAATGGATACAGAAAATGTGGTACATTTACACAATGGAGTACTACTCAGCCATTAAAAATAATGAACTCATGAAATTCTTAGACAAATGGATGGAGCTAGAAAATATCATCCTGAGTGAGATGACCCAATCACAAAAGAACACACATGGTATGCACGCACTGATAAGCGGATATTAGCCCCAAAACACACAATACCTAAGATGCAACGCATAAACCTCATGAAACTCAAGAAGAAGGAGGAAGACCAAAGTGAGGGTGCTTTTGTCCTTTTTAGAACGAGTATCAAAAGATTCAACCAGAGCTCCCAGGATCTAAACCTCCAGCCGAGAACAGACAGGGGCAAGCTGTCCTCTGAGAGGCTCTAACCAGCAGCTGACTCAGACAGATACAGACATCCAGAGCCAAACAGTGGATGGAGCTTGAGGACTCTTATAGAAGAATAGGTGGAAGGATTGTGGGCCCTAAGGAGATAGAACTGCACAGGAAGATCAACAGAGTAAACGAACCTGAACCCTTGGAGCTCTCAGAGACTGAATCACCAACCTTGGAGCATACCTAGTCTACACAGATCTACCTCCATGGGCTGAACCTAGGCCTCCCTGCACATATGTTGTAAATGTGCAGCTTGGTTTTCATGTAGGTCTCAAACATCTGGAGTGGGGGCTATCCCAAAACGTGCAGCCTGTATGTGGAGTATGGTCTTCTAAAAAAAAAAAAAAAAAAAGTTGTTCAGTTATTCATGGAATATTGTTTTTTTATATCTCTTGTATTCAGTTTGCAACTACTTCATTGAGAATTTTTGTATGTATACTCATGAGGGATACTGGACTATAACTTATATATTTTTGTTGGGTTTACACTTGATTTCACTATTTCAATATTATTTGCTTTGTGAAGGAGCTTATTGTGGTTCTGAATTTTTTAAACATAACTCAAAAAGTATTGCTTGTTTGAAGGCTCTATAGAATTCTTGTATAAGTATATCTGACCCTTGGTATTTTGCTTGTTTGTTTCTTTTCATTTTATTCTGTTTGAATGCTTTTTAAATTTTTTGATTTGCTGAAAATAAAAAAAAAAAGTAAGTTTCAGATGTAATGTACTAAGAGCACAATGGTACTGTTTCCTCTTCCTCAAGCTGTTAGAAATGTTGATCATGTTTGTGAAGATTTCATAAATACATTGACTGTACTTTGAGCACATGCAGTCCCATGAGCCCCTCATGTCTCTCTGCCTTCTACTCATTTTCACTTGAAAATTTGAAAGACTTCATTTTGAAATGTCCATCCAGATATCAGATGAAATTTTAATAAAACATACTTCCTGCAAAAAAAAAAAATATCACATTCAGTTTCATAAACAATTTTCTAACTCATTCTTCAATTTTTCTAAGAATTATTTCAAAAAGTTCAGTTTTTTCCTACATCTTTGTTTGTCATCATTTTAATCAAATTCCTTATATGTATCATACTTTTCATCAATTTTACTATATTAATCTTTCTATATAATTTTTGTTACTATTTTTTTCAACAATGTCTTCAAAATTATCACAGTTTGTTCTGTGCACATATTCAAAACTTATAAATTTACATAAATCAAATTTAATTTCATAAGAAATGTTTACCATGTCAATCTTCAATTTTTAGGAATTATTTAAAAAAGAGTTTCAAATTTTTTCCTGTATATTTTTCTGTATTTGTCATCATTTTAATCAAATCTTTCTCATATGCATAACTTTTTCATCAAATTTTCCTATATTAATAGTTTTTTTCACTACCTTTTTATACAGTATCTTCAACAGTTTTTCCGTGTACATACATTTTTATTTTTCAGAAATTTTCCCTAAAACACACTCAATTTCATAAAAGTGTTTTCTATTTCATTCTTCAATTTCACCACTTAGAATTATTTTTAAAACTGTTGCCAATTTTTCCTAATTTATATTTCTGTGTTTGTCATCATTTTACTCAAGTCTTTTTATATATGTCATACATTTTCTCTAATTTCTGTATATTTATCTGAACTTTTAGCATTAGTATTTTCAGTAATGCATATAAATTATCAAACAGTTTTTCAGTGTACTACTTATTGATCAGAAATTTCTTAAATTATTTCAATGTCATAATCAATTTTTCCATGTAAAACTGCACTTTCACAAGATTTTTTTTTAATTTAAATTTTCCTAATTTTTTTCTGTGTTTGTCATCACTTATTCAAATTTTCTTATATGTTAAATTGCTTTATCTAAATTTTGTACAGATATCTGAATTTTTAACATTATTTTTTATCTGCATTTATGATTATCAAACACTTTACAGTACACCTATTTAAATCATAAAGAATTTTTCTGAAATCAAATTAAACTTATAAAGAATATTTCCATGTCAATCTTCAATTTTTATGAGTTATTTAAAAAATGTTGTAATTTTTTATTTATTTCTTTTGTTGTTCATCTTTTAATAAATTTCCTTATATGCATTATAGGTTAACATTAAATTTTTCTATATTTATAAATTTTAACGCTAGTATTTCAACAATGGTTCAAAATTATCCAACAATTTTTTCCGTGTACATATTCAAGTTTTCAGAAATTTTCTGTAAATAATATTCAGTTTCATAAGAAATGTCTTCCTTGGTAATATTCAAGGAAGATTATTTAAAAACAGTTTAATTTTTTCCTAACTTTTGTTTGTTTGTCATCATTTTAATCAAGACTTCCTTATATGCATTATGTTTAGTTCTCAATTTGTCTCTAATTATCTTTATTTTTAGCACTAATTTTCAACAATGCCTTTGAAATTATTAGACACATTTTTCTATGCACATATTCAGTTTTTCAGAAAATTTCCAGAAATCACATTGAATTTCATAGAAAATATTTTCTATGTCAATCATCAATTTATTTAGGAATTATTTAAAAAAATACAGTTTCAATTTTTTCCTACTCTTTTTTGAGTTTCTCATCAACTTAATCAAACATCTTTATTAGCATTATAGTTTTAAAGTTTTCATCAAATTTGTCTATATTTATCTTAATTTTTATCACTTGTTTTTTCAACAATGTCTTTACAATTATCAAACAGCATGTTCTCTGCATATATTCAACTTTATTAGTAATTATTCTAAAATCACACTCAGTTTTGTAAGAAATTTTATTTAAGTCAATCTTCAATTTTTCTTGCAATTATTTAAAATACAATCTTGATAAGTTCTGTATTTTTTTCAGTTTGCCTTCATTTTAGTCAAATCACCCTTACATATGGTATATTTTTATCAAAATTTTCTATATTTCTCTGAATTTTATCTGAATTCTTGAGTTTGAGCAAACATTTATTTCATGCAAATATTCAATTTCATCAGAAATTTTACTTAAATCACTTCAATTTCATAAAAAATTTTTCCTTGTCAATTTTCAATTTGTACAAATTGTTTTTAAAAGTTTCAAATTTTTTATACATTTTTTTGGAACTTGTCATTACCTCAATCAAACTTTTTCCATGTTTGTTTCACATTTATCAACAATTTTTAAATATTTATTTTACTTTATCATCACTGTTTTTTTTCAACATTTTCTTCAATTTTACCAAATATTATTCCATCAAATATCAAATTATATCAGAAAATTTCTTAAATCGTATTCAATTTCATAACATTTTCTTTGTCAATTTACATTTTTGTAGAATTTTTGTAAAAAAATTAAACAGTTTCATACATCTTTAAATTTGCAATCATTTTATTCAGACTTTCCTATGTTTTTTCCAATTTTTTCATCAATTTCTCACTATCTTAACTTACACAACTATTTCTTCAACATTGTCTTCCATTTTATCAAACACTTTTTCCATGCAAATATTCAATGTTAGCAGAAGTTTCCTTAAATCACATTTTTAAAAAAGGAATTTTTTTCCTATCAATCTTCAATTATTTAGGAAATGACCTTTAAAGATTAGAATATTTCATAAATTTTTACATTTCTCATCATTTGATTCAAACTTTTCCATGTGTGTCCCGTTTTTTTTATCTCAATTTCCACTATTTACCTATATTTTCAAAGGTTTTCAGTAATTTCACAAACTTCTCAAACATATTTTCCATGCAAATATTCAATTTTATCAGAAAATTCCCTTATTTCACATTCAATTTCATAAGAATATTTTTCTTGTCAATTTTCAAATTTTTAAGAAATTTTTTATGAATTTCAAGTTTTCATATATTTATTTTGTATTTTTTATCATTTTAATTAAAATTTTCAATCAGTTTTGTATATTTTCAAGAAGTATATCTTAATTTTTATCATCAGTATTTTTCAACCATATATTCAATTTTATCAAACTGTTTTTGGTGTAATATTAATTTTTATCAGAAATTTTACTTAAATCATATCAATATAATATGAATTTTTTCCTTGTCAATTTTCAATTTTTTTAGTAATACCTATTATAAATATTCAATCTTTTTTCAACATTTTTTTTGTATTCCTTACCATTTTGATAATCAATTTTCCATGTTATTTTAATTATATTTCTTCAAATTTTCACTATCTTTGATTTTGAATCATTAATTTTTACCACAATGTCTTCAATTTCATCAGAATTTCAATATCAATTTTCTTAAGAATATTTTTTGCAAATTTTTTACTTTTATTCAAAATCTTTGTGTATTTTTGTTACCATTTCAGTTAAAATTTTCTGATTTCTTGTTATTTTCAAATTTTATGAATTTATCTAATAATTATCACTAATTTTTTTCAACAATTCTTCAATCTTTTAAACAGTTTTTCCATGTAACAATATTCAATTTCATAAAATTTTCTTATGTCATTATATACAATTTTATCAATCAAATATTTTTTTTAGCAAATTTCATTTTTTTTGGAATTGTTTATATAATTAAAAGATTTCAACTTTATAAATTATTTGTATTTTCCTAATTCATCCATTTTATAATCATTTTCATTGTGTTCTCTTATTTTTTCATGAAAGTTTACTATTATCTCAATTTCGTCACTATTGTTTTTTACAACAATGTCTTCAATTTTATCAAAACATTCTGTGCAAATATTCAATTTTATCAGAATTTTTCCTAAATCACATTTTTATTTAATAATGAATTTTTCCTAGTTAAAGTTCAATATTTTAGAAGATTATTTTTAAAACATTAGAAAATTTCATATTTTTTTGTATTTCTCATCATTTTAATCAAACTTTTCAACACATTTCCTGTTTTTTCATCAAAATGTCACTCTTTATCTTAATTTTCATCAGTAGTTTTTCAACAATGTCTCAAATTTATCAAAATACTTTCCATCTAAATATTCAA
The DNA here is from genome assembly GCA_021653895.1 of Mastomys natalensis. Taxonomy (NCBI): domain Eukaryota; kingdom Metazoa; phylum Chordata; class Mammalia; order Rodentia; family Muridae; genus Mastomys; species Mastomys natalensis. The sequence goes on from JAJTUV010005917.1 coordinate 10,140, forward strand.
TTTTATCAGCAGTTTTCCTTTAATAACTTTCAATTTCCTAAGAAATTTTTCCTTGTAATTTACAATTTTTTTAAGAACTTTTAATGAATTTCAACTTTTTCATACATTTCATGTTGTATTTGTCGCCATTTTAATTAAAATTTCCATAATGTCCTAGTTTATAATCAAATTTTTCACTATTTATCTGTTTCATCATAGTTTTTTTCAAAAATTCTGTTTCATCAAACTTTTTTTCATGAATATTATTTATCATTTATTAATCACATTATTTCATAAAAATTTTCTTTCAATATTAATATTTTCAGGAATTTGTTTAAAAAGGATTCAACGTTTACATAATTTTTTTGTATTTGTCATTATTGTAATCAAACTATTTTCCACATATTTTGTATTTTTTCCATTAAATGTTCACTATTTATCTAATTTCATCACTAGTTTCTTTCAACAATGTCTTCAATTTTCAAACACTGTTTCCATGAAAATAATCTATTTTACCAGAAATTTTCCAGAGATTGTGTTCAGAGAAGATTCTTGTTTAGAGACATAAAATTTTAGTAATTCTTAAAAAAAGTCCAGAACAGAAACAAAAACCAAAACCCATCACTATGTGAGTCTTGGCATTCCATAGGCAGAGGAGGGACTGTAAGAATTATTGAATCCCTTAAATTCACAGGTTTACATACACACCACCTGACAAACATACAACTGTCAATAAAAACCAGTAGGTCATGTTACTGTCCATTCTGATTAATACTATTTTATTGCTCCACAGTTTTTCACATGTTAGGTTCTGATTAATATTTAATAACTTGAATATTAAGGAAACACACTCTTGAAAGTACTGGAATTTTATCATTGCCAATTGGACTCTCAAAGGGTCTTTGCTATGAAGAATTTATTATTAAAGGATTTTGGTCACTACAATGAAGCACATAAAAGCAGGGGTGGGGTGTCTGTGTGAGTGAGTGTGTATGTGTCTGTGGGGTGGGGTACAATGTATGGGAAATGGTTGCTTAGTTCAGAGTCTATCTTTAGAAACTACTGTAAACTCTCCAGACTCTGGATATTCCAACACAAACCTCTTTGTTGTTTTTATATGGCATTAGGTTCAGATCCACAGGAAGATCCAAAAGTTTGTGGAACATTTTTTTTTTTTTTTTTTTTTAACTTAAGGTATCCTTCATTTATTTAAAAAAAGCTCTAAAACTTATTTTCCTGTAATGATGATGTTTTCTACTCTATGTGATAATGGAGAGAGAGACACTACTTTATCTAACTTCATCTGTGACAAATATGGAAATTGTTTTACTCATCTATTAACATAATAACCTTGA
>JAJTUV010005918.1:0-15081 GCA_021653895.1 Mastomys natalensis
AAAATTGCTGTAGAAAACTTGTATAGGCACCCTTTGTAGTGTTTTTAAAGAATGTGGACCCTCTGTGGTTGTTGTTAAACTTTGGAAGGGGTTTTTGGGGTTTTTCAAGAACCCCCTATATCTTTGGGGAAAATGGTTATTTAATTTCTTAGTGATATCATTTCATTCTTGCCTCGGATTCTTCCCTTATTACAAAACCCCCGTTCCAACTAGAAATGCCTCCTATTCTGCCTTCTAGGGGAATTTTTTCCCCGAAAAACCCAAAAAGTGATGTTCTTAAAATGTGTTGATCACCTTACCAATTTAAAATTTTATATATTTCCAAAAATCTCCGTCCATGCCCTGGATATTTTTTTGTCACAAGTACTATTTCTCTTGAATTTCTGGAATTGAAGTTACATTTTCCATCCCCCGAAAGGCTTGAAATATCAGACATTTTTCCCCAAAAAAATTTTTTGACTAAATGTTTTTTCCCAAAGTCTCCTGTCTTACCTTTAATAACCAAATCTTAGTCCTACCGTAAATTTTGGATCTAATACCCCTTGCGGTATCCCCAGCAGGTTTGTGATTACTGTCTTCCATCCTTTTCAAGATGACGCACTTACCTTGATTAAGACCATAAAAACTCCCTTTTTTTCCCGGTTTTTGTCATTTTTCATCTTTCTTTTGAAAAGCTCTGACACAACCCCTGTAAGGTTTTCCTTTTTAAATTTTCAGTGAGTTAATGACAGACCCTCCTAAGTACCCCGGTTCTTTTTGTTCCATTTTAGCAATCTAACCCTCTGTCCATCCCTTTATTATTTCCTACCCCCCCAGGGGCAGAGCCCTAAAAAGGGGTTCCCCGTTTTTTTTTCTCAAATACAACTCCAATTTAACTCTATACAATCTCCTAGACCTTTTCTTAGATGCTTGCGGGGTTTTGACTAGATTCCTGGGGGTTTACCCCCCAGATATTTCCACTTCTATTACCCTAAAAATTTTCATCATTTTTCCGCAGTTTTAATACTTTTTGAAACAGGGCCACTTCTTCTGGGAAAAGTTAGAGCCTCCTCAAATCTTTATTTTAAACTAATCAACATAATTTAATTAATCTAAGAAGAAGAAATTAAAATTTAAAAACAACCCCTTAAAAAGGGGTTAGAAAATTGTTCAATCTCTTTGACTAAACTCCTATGGAGTGTTATCTTTGTGGGTTCCTTTTAAAAAAGAGGTCATTTTGGCTTGTTTAAAGTCTAACGAAATAAAGGGGTTCCAAACAACAGCAGTATTTCCCCAAGTTTTCCAATTTTTCCGCCCCTTAGAATTCTTACTTATCCCGGGTCTTTTTTTCAGAGTCAAGCATTAAAAAACTTCCATTTCGACTTTAAGCCACTCTCCGCGCAGAATGCTTTTCAAAAATAACCTAACTTTATATCTCAGTGTGTGGGCAAAAATTCATCATTGACCCTTTTGGTGAGCTTTTAGAAGCAAAGGCCCCCCCCATCTTCACGTTTTGATATTTTTTTTGGCAATTGATCCTGCACATTTCTGTTGTTTCCTAAGAAAAGATACCCCTTATCCCCCCTCTGCTTTAAATCCCAATCAGATTTCTTTTAAAACCTTTGTTGAACAGCTTCCCTGGACCATTCCTGTCCACACCTTCCACACAAACCCGAGGCATCGGTCCTACCTATCATCAGTTTCCTCAACTAAATTTCTCAAATTTTTTCTCTAGCCTGCAACTTACTTTTCATTGTGCATGCCATTACTGTTTTTTTTTATGGAAAGGTCACATACAGGGTGGAGGAAGAGATCTACAGAATGTTTCCCATTCCTTCTCAACATACCATGCTTGGATCCAAGCACTCAGCTCTGCAACCTATTTTCTTAATGAGTTTTCACAATAGTGATTCACAAGTACATCCCAATGCTAGGATTCTATCTAAGTAGTTACAGATTTTACATGGGTGTCCTGGTGTCTAAGACTGAAACTTGTCTTCCAATCTCTTCCTATTTTCAGGCCTATCTTTTGTTCCAAAGACCCACACTGGGCCTTGTTTAGTATTCCCAAATACTAACCCATCAAACTCTGTGCTTACTCCCAGATCATAAATTTCAAGGAACCTGTTACTGTTTTTCCAGCAATGACAAAGTTAGCCAGGGGCCCTTGATCCTTCAAAAGTTTTCCTCAAGATTCTATTAACCATGTAATCTTGCAAGATTTTTTCAGCAGATTCCATGCTCAGTGCATGAGGCGCGACATATTTCTGCCAGTTGTGATAGAACCTCATCATGATAGTTTGTGCTGTCTTATCTTGACACTTTCTCTAGTCACCTGAGAAGATATAACCTCATTTGAGCATGTGTAATTCTAGGCCAAGATTTTGGTCAGAAGCCTCATCATCCATCTTCATGATATGGACAACTAAAGTACCTGCCAATTCATGATTGTATTTTATTCCTTATGTATTTTATTCCTTATGTATTGACAATTAGGAATATCCATCACAGTAAAAAAAATAAAAAATAAAAAAAAAATAAAAACCAAAAAACCAAAATCCTCCAGTGTCTTGGCGATTGCAGTTGACATTTGCTATCTAATTTAAATCTATATTTATTGGACATCCATGTTTAAGAGCAGGTGACAACAAAATCTCCAGTAAACACACTTTCTTTTAGAGTGAAACATATACTTTTATTATGTTGGATTACTTAATTTATTTTTATTTTTACAATTTTGCTTCTTATAACCCTAAAAACTTACCATGATTGCTTGATGCATGCTTTTAAAGTTAACTTGGTTTTTAGGGAATTTCCACAAAATCATGGGATATTAAATACACTGGTCCAGTATTACTTGACATTGGTTCTTCACTCATAATCTCCCATTCAGTTTGGTATCTATGGAAACATCAGAATTTTTAGAGTCAGTTTCTCTTAGTTTGGCAGTCATTAACATTTGGTCTTCTTAGAAAAGACAGAGGCAAGTATTTGATATTTTTCTAGGAGGTTTTTTATTAAATAATCACTTTCAATTTCACAGGAAATGGAAGGACAAAGGCCACTGATATATGATTAGACATTTTTTCCATATATTCGGATGAAACTAGGTGGCAGTTCGCACATGTTTCACAAAGGAGTTTAAATAAAAGGGAGGGTTGAAGGGAACACAGAGAGTGCCTTAGGGGAGGAAGTAGAAGTAGGGGTGGGGAGGGAAACAGTGGCTTTCTGTAGGGACTGTGCCATATGCCCAGGGGAACAAGCAACAGAGATGACAATGGAAAATGTATGGCTTCTGGGCAGTTAATGATGACATGTCTAGTACTTTTGGGGTTGTCTGATGGTCCCATCATGTGCAGAAAGGGGTAGAGGTAGAGATTTCCCGATTACCAGCACTTTTCATGTGGGTAATTCTTATTGAAAATAATAAATGCTGGAAACACAATATGTGAGGGCTCTGAAGACTGCACTGTGTTTTATATCCTAGTATCTTTCTGAAAGAGAGTATATAAATTATTCCTTTAGTGCTGTTTCCCTGTCTATAAAATGAGGATTATGACTGTATGGGTTTCATTGGAGTGTCAGTAACATGAAATTTACTAATATACATCAAATATATTAATTTCTTGTTTTCTCCTCATCATCTCTGTAGGCTGTGGTCATGTGTTCAGACACTGCTGAAAATATGTAGGCGGCAACAGTACAGGTAAACTGTAAGTTGCAGAAACATGACAACACCAAATGAGAGGATTGTCAGTAAGTTGACACTTTAAATGTGAAAAGTAACCAGCATTCTATATGAAGATACCTATGTCTTCATATCTCAGGATGGAAGGTCTGTATGTATTTCATTGACACTACCAATGATAGGTGCTCTTTTCTTGGAGTTTAAAGGCAATTCTAAGTAATAAGGATGCTACTGATATCTGTGTCCTGTCTTTTCCAGAAGGCAGGAGCATTCTGCTATTCCCCTAGTTGTGAATATTGAAAATGTCCAGGGTGTCCAATATGCTTTGGTCACCAATATGGGTTTAGAAGATGATAGATTGTCAGAATTAATTTTCAGGCTTCATCATCTCCATCATTGAGTTCAAATTCACATCATTATGTCTGTCACTAACACTTACCCAATAAGCATTTTATTTACAACTAACATTTCATGTTTAAGGTACAATATTCTAGCTTGTCTGCTAATAGGCTCAAGCCAACTTCAAAATGCAATATCAATTTATCCTAAGATTCTCCATAATATTCAACTTTCCCAAGGTGTTTCAAATTCTAAAGTTTTATTTCAGGGAGCTGGGAAATATGTAGAGTTGCAAACTGTCCCTCAAGGTTTTGGCTTCATGAACATAATCTTATTCATTTTCAGGCTTCAGTATAAATATTTCTCCCCAGCTTCATGCACGGGTCTTTTTCAAGGACTTCCAGTTCTTACACATTAGCTAGCCTTATAAGCTCTCATGCAGTGTTTCTGGATTCTAATAAAACATTAATCCTACATCAATTTTTATCAGATTCAGCACCATGTGGACCATGCTGTCACATTCATCACGCAGGTGTGGCAGAACTTCACCATGATGGCTTGTGATGTATTATCTTTAAACAACCTAGAGTCATATGAGAAGAAAGAACCTCAATTGAGAACATTCTGCCATAAAGCAGACTTTATAACCGCCTTTTGGGAGCTGCACTGAATAATGATAAGTATGGATTGTGGCAACCTCTGTGGGTGTTTCTCAATTTAGGGAGGTGTTTTGGGTTGTACAGTAAGGCAAGTAGAATTACCTATGGAATACAAAGCACTATGTAGTATTCCTTCATGGTATCTCTTTCATTTCTTGCCTCTAGATATTTTCCTTGTTTCCTGACTTGTGTTCTCTTAGAGATGGAAAGTGAAGCTCCTGCCCTGCTTACTCTGGTAAGTTTTCTGAGAATGAAGCCCAACTCTGGTATTCTAAATAAATTGAGGTGTACAGCACAGCCATTGCATCTTGTTGGTGACTTCTCCAGAAGCTCTGCTTCCAGTGCCATTGTCACTCTGCCTTGATATTTCTGATCAAACTGATAGTATACTAAATGTGTTGATGTTCTGGACAAGCAAGGTACCCAGTCCACTCTCACATATTAAGTCCTATATCTGGATCCCGACTTTATCAACACTTTTCCCTGAATAGATTTTTCTGAATCTCTCCTGTCCACAACATGCAAGAAATACTCATGCCTTGGTCTGTCATGCAGCTTCTGTATGTAAAACATTCCATTGTTTTTCTGGTCCCAAAGTTCTGTTGTCAACTTTTACTCCCAAACCTGTTTCTGACAGGACATGTCCCTGATATGCATGATGAGATACACATACCTTTGCTGGCACAACCAAGACTAACTCTTTGCTTGAATGTAGGCACCCAGTCCTACACCCAGTTTGAAGCTGTTTTCTAGCAGTTGTGATTCCACAATTGTAGCATTCATAAGAAGAGGTGTAGGTAAATATGTATAGATTCCAAATGGGTTTCCAAGACTGAAACTTGCCCTCCAGTGCCATATCCTATTCTCAAGCCTCCATGAAGTCACATAGCACCAGTACTGGGCCTCCGTGTGTGCTACTCCCAGATCCAAATCAAGTTTTGCTCTGGGCATACTTCTAGAGCATATTTCTCTACATATAATTTCTGGATTTCAGCTATGGCATTGATCGCCTGGCTGTGAGGCTCTAAGACTGATTTTCAGGAAACTATTAACACTGTAATCATATATCAGTTTCAGCCACACATGGACTATAAAGTCACATTCTTCTGCCAGATGTAGGAGAGTCTGTCCATGATGACTTTTGATCTGTTACCTTTATACAATTGAGAGTCACCTGAGAAGAAGTAATCCTAATTGAGAACAATGCCCATGAAATGGTCCTTAGAGAAACCTGTTGAATTCTCCAGTGAGTAGGGATGATATTTTTATATTTATTCTTGATACTATTTATTGGATATTTTATTTATTTCCATTTTGGTTTAACCTTTGTAAACCTCTTATCTCATCTCCCCTCCCTATCCATCTGTAAGGGTGCTTCCCTAACAACCTACCAACTTCCACCTCACCACCCTGTCATTCCCCTACCCTGGAGGATCAAGCCTTAACAGGACCAAATGCCTCTCCTCACACTGATGTCAGATAAGGCCTTCCTCTGCTCTATATGCAGCTGGAGCCAGGGGTCCCGCCTTGTGCAATCTTTGGTTTGTAGTTTGTCCCAGGGAGCTCTCAGGTGTCTGGTTGGTGTTACATTCCCAATATGTGGTGACTCACACTTAGACATTTTGCCTTGTTATTGGGCTCTCATTATCTCCGTTTATGTTTACCTGGATACTACTCTTCACAATCATACTGCACTATATCTTTGAATTTCTGGAGACTGAAAATATCTATTCCATAGCACATGCTATGCCTAAAAATAGATGGAGATTTCACCCAACAATCATCTTTGCAAGAATGAGTTCCCCAAATCTCTCCTGTCAATTCCTTGAATAAAACCACAGGCCTAGGTACTATCGTGAGGATTCAGTATCTTACTTCCTCAATTGTTCTGACATATAGGTGATTTGTTTATAATTTCTGCACTTCCAGTACTCTCTATGGTAGACAGGGCTTATACTGGTTTGCAGACCAGATCTGCAGACATTTTCATGCCAGTGTCTCACTCACTCTTCCATGTTTCTTTTCAGACAAAATGCTCAGCACACAACATCCTTGTGAGACTCCCTCCAGTAGTGAATCCTCATGCATAGTCCTAATGGCAGGAGGCCTTCCTAAGTATGTTCAGATTGCACATGAGCTTCCATTGTTAGCAATTCTCAACCCTGCCTCCATTTTTTTCCTATGACCAGGCCTCTACCAGGTCATAAAACACCTGGTGTGGTATTCCCTGTTTAGTATTCCAAAGACAATATCAATTCTGGTCTGTACAAACTCTCATACCTTGCTTCTCTAGTATCATTTGCAGTATATCCAGTAAGATACCGATTGCCTGAATTTGAGCCTCTAAGACAGTTTCTCAGGATTATATTAACCCTGAAATCTTGCATCAATTTTTTCACAAGAATCAGTACCATATAGACCATGATGCCTCATTTTACTCTGCCTGGAATGTTAGATCCTCATCAGGATGGATTGGGTTAAATTAATATGACACAACCTTGATACTTCTGAGAAAAACGAACTTCAATTGAGAACATTGCTTCATGAGATGGTCTGTATAAAAGCTTGTTTAGAGCTCACTTGCCCTATAAATTACATGGTAGTGTGCAGTCATCTGTGGGAGGTACCACGCTTTTGAAGTTGGTTCAGGGTTGTTCAAGTAGGCAAGACAAAATACCAAGGGAGTCCTAAGCATTATGCAGTACTTCTTAATGGTATCCACTTGTGTTCCTACCTCTAGACTTCTTACTAGATTCCTGCCCTTTATTCCCTTACAGATTGACAGTTAAGCTACTTCTCTGCTACTATGTTGTGTTACTCCAGAATGAAGCCTAACTGTGATGTTCCCAATGTGTGTAAACATTCAATTCGGTCATTGTGCCTTGTTGGTGATCTCCCTGATAGATGCCTGTCTATGGCAATTTCACTCTATGAAGATAGTTTTGGTTACACAGACCCTGCACTATTCCTGTTGCTATCCTGGAGAATTATGATATCCCTTATACTCCCACACTCTAACTTTTAACTCCCTATTCTGATGTTTCTTAACACTTATGCCTGAAAAACTTCCTTGGATAAGTCCTGCCCACATCTTCCACACAACCCGAGGCATTTGTCCTACCTTTCATGCAGCTTCCTCATCTAACTTTCTCAATTATTTCTCTATCCTCAGGTTACTTTGTCATGTGTATACTACCATTCCTGTTTGTTATGGAGAGGTCACATCCAGGCTTGCCTGAATGACCTACAGAAGTGGTTTCCCAGTTTCCTGCTCACCATACCATGCTTGGATCCAAGCACTCAGCCCTGTACACAATTTCCTGGTGAGTTTTCTCCAATAGTGATTCCACAAGTATAGTCACAGTGGCAGATTTCCTACCTCACTATGTCCATATTTCACATAGGTGTCTCTAGTGGACAAGTCTGAATCTTGCCCTCCTGTCCCTTCTACAACTCTCAGATCTTCCGAAGGTTATAGAGCACCTTCACAGAGCTTGTTGTATGTTATTCCTATATACTACATTATTATGCTCTTGACTAACTCACAAACCATACTTCTCTAGACCCATTTTTTCAATTTTCAGCACGAACACCAATTGCCATCGTTTGAGCCTTCAATTTTCGTTCTAAGGAGTCTATTACCCTTTTAATTGTGTATCTTTTTCTTTTCATCAGAATCAGTACCATTTAAACCATGCTGCACAATACATCTGCCAGGTATGATAGAGCATCACAAAGATGGATTATGATGGATTTTGGATTTGTTTATCATTTGTGAGTGTTGCCTTAAATCAGAGGTCATTTGGGCTTAAATCAGAGGTCATTTGGTCTTTTTCTAGAAGTCTAACTGAAATACTAATGGATTGTCAAACAACATGCAGTATTCCTTAATGTTTTCCAATTCTGTTCCTGTCCCTTAGATTTCTTACTTGATTCCTGGGCTCTATTCTCTCAGAGTCAAGCTAAGTAAAAGCTTCCATATTGGACAGTCAAGCTACTCTACTTATGCTATGGTATGCTCTTACAGAACTAAGCCTAACTGTGATACTCTCAGTGTGTGTAGGCATAAAATTCAGTCATTGACCCTTGTTGGTGAGCTCTTTAGAAGCAATAGGTCCATGGCATCTTCACTGTTTTAGGATAGTTCTGGTCCAATTGATCCTGCACTATTTCTGTTGCTCTCTTAGAGAACTAAGATAGCCATTATACTCCCACACTCTAAGCATTAACTCCCAGTGCAGATGTCTCTTAACACCTTTGTCTGAACAGCTTCCTGGACCATTCCTGTCCACACCTTCCACACAACCCGAGGCATCGGTCCTACCTATCATGCAGTTTCCTCATCTAAATTTCTCAATTATTTCTCTAGCCTGCAGCTTACTTTGTCATGTGTGTACTGCCATTATTGTTTTTTTTATGGAAAGGTCACATAGCAGACTGGAAGGAGAGATCTACAGAAATGGTTTCCCAGTTTCCTTCTCAACATATCATGCTTAAATCCAAGCACTCAGCTCTGTACACAATTTCCTGATGAGTTTTCACCAATACTGAGTTCACAAGTACAATCACAATGGTAGGAGTTCTATCTAAGTATGTCCTGATTTTACAAGGGTGTTAGTGTTGGATAAGACTGAAACTTGTCGCCCAGCATTGTTCTGTTGTCAGGCCTTATGTTTTGTTCCAGGGACCCAGCACTGGGCTGCTTCTTTAGTATTCCCAAAAACTAATCCATCAAGCTCTGTGTTTACTCCCAGATCATACATTTCTAGGTTCTTTTACTATATTTCCAGAAGTAACACAGATTGCCAGGCTTTGAGCCTTCACCAATTTTCCATTTATTCCATTAACCGTATAATCTTCTCTCATTTTTTTTCAGCAGTTTCAGTGCTATGTGAACCATTCTGCCACATACTTCTGCCAGTTGTGATAGAGCCTCACCATGAATAGTTGTGCTGTGGTGTTTTGACACTTTCTCTCATCAACTGAGAAGATGTAACCTCAACTGAGCATATTCCTCCATGAAATGGTCTGTAGAATATCCCTTCGAGAGCTCCTTTGACTAATGTCTCTTATGACAGTGTGGATCCCTGTATGGGTGTTGCCAGGTTTCTCTGGTTTTACCAGATGAGGGCAAAGTTATCAATGTAGCCTTATGTATTATGTAGTATTCCACAGTGGATTCTCTTCCAGTTCTTGCCCCTAGGTTTCCTCCTTGATTCTTATGTTCCCTCCATGATGGAAAATTAAACTTGTGCCCTATTTAGTAAGTCTTCCCAGAACTAAGCCCAATTGTGCTATTCCCTACATGGGTAGACAATCAGACCAGCCATTGTCCCTTGTTGGTAAGCTCTCCAGAAGCTCCATTTCCAGTGCCATCATGACTGTGCCAAGATAGTTCTGTTCAGACATATCCTGCACTACCTAGATTGAACTATGATACCCTTTCCACTTCAAACACTCATGCTTACTGTGAATGCATATTCCGCCTAACATCTTTGTCTAAATGGCTTCAGAGAATCTCTCCTTTCCTTACCATGTATACACTCCCATGCCTTAGGTCTTATCTTTCAGCTTCATTTAAAATCCTCAATTGTTTGTCTAGGCCCTAGTTTCCATTGTCATCTCTACACTCAAAGTTCTGTTTCTGCTGGACAAAGAACTCATCAGTTATGTATGCAGAGAATTAACATTCTTTTCCATCCAGTGACCTCCTCATTCTACCTTGGTTCACTTAAGGCACCAACTAGCAGTAGTGTCTTAATCCAGAAGAAACAAATAAAACAAAACATATTTATATTTCCAGCAATAAACAGTAATTAAGAAAACACTAATGTATATTAATATACTATAATTCAAATAAAATGACTTAAATATCAAGTAATATAAAAAAATTAAATAAAAACATAAAATTTCTATGAATATTCAAGACTTCAACAAAAAACTTATATTTCTTTCACTATACAATAATTAAAAAAATGACTTTAAATTTCTATGAATATGCATTATTGAACAAAAGCTATAATTTTTTTTAATACACAATAAGAAAAATCAGCTTTTACTTTCTCATAAAATAGTAATAAAACTAAAAAAAATTTCTTTAAACATAGTATAATTCAAAAATATGATTTTAAATTTTGATCAATATACAATAATTAAGAAATTAAAATTTCTATAAATATATCATAGAAAAAGTAAACCCTTAAGTTTTTATTAACATATAATACTTCAAACAAAATGAGTTTAAATTTCTATCAATATACAATAATTAAACAAAATGTAAACTTCCTATAAATATAAAATAATTAAATGTAAACCTTAAATTTCTATTAATCAAAAATCATTTTAACAAAATGAATTTTAAATATCTCTTAATATGAAATATTAAACAAAAGCTGTAAATTTCTATTAATACAGAATAAAACCAAACAAATTTAAATTTCAGGCAATAAACAGTAATTAAAAAATAAGAATTTTTATTACTATACTATAATTCAAATAAACTGACTTCAAATTTCTATCAATATAAAAATAAGTAAACAAAAACATGAAATTCCTATAAATATGCTATACTTAAATATACATCTTAAATTTCTATTAATACACAATAAATCAAACAATATGAATTTATAAATAACTATTAACATGCAATACTAAACAAAATATGTAGATATCGTTTAATATTCAATAAAAAAATTAAAATTTCAGGCATTAAACAGTAATTAAAAAATAATAAATACTTATTAATATGCTGTAATTCAAATAAATTGACTTTGTAATTACTATCAATATTCAATAATTAAACAAAAATATAAAATTCCTATATATATACAACACTTAAACATAAACCTTGAATTTCCATTAATAGACAATAATTCAAACAAATGACTTTATAAAAATCTATTAATATACAATATTAAAAAATGCTGTAAATTTCTGTTAATACACAATAAAACAAAACAAATTTAAATTTCAGGTAATAAACAGTAATTTAAAAAAACACTAACTTTTTAATGATATGCTAAAATTCAAATAAAATGATTTTAAATTTCTATCAAAATACAATGATTAAACAAATGCATAAAATATTTATAAGTATACAATACTTAAACAAAAATCTTAAGATTCTATTAATATACAATAATTCAAATAAAATTACTTTCAATTTCTATTAATGTAAAATAATGAAACAAAAACATAATATTTCTATAAAAACACAAGACTTGAACAAAAATCTTATATTTCTTAATAGAATACAATAATTTAAAGAAAATGACTTTAAATTTCTATTAATAGATAACATTAAAAAATTACTTTAAATTTCTATGAATATACAATATTGAAGAAAAGCTATAAATTTTTTAATACACAATAAAACAAATCAACTTTTATTTTCTCATACAATAGTAATAAAACTAAAAAGAATTATTTAAACATAGTATAATTCAACAATATGATTTTAAATTTCCATCAATATACAATAATTAAGAAATCAAAATTTCTATAAATATATCATAGTTAAAGTAAACCCTAAAGTTTTTATTAATATATAATACTTGAAACAAAATGATTTGAAATTTCTATCAATATACAATAATTAAAAAAAAACATAAAATTCCTATAAATATAAAATACTTAAATGTAAACCTTAAATTTTTATTAATAAAAAATCATTTTAACAAAATGAATTTTAAATATTTCTTAATGTGAAATATTAAACAAAAGCTTTAAATTTCTATTAATACAGAATAAAACCAAACAAATTTAAATTTCAGGAAATAAACAGTATTTAAAATTAAGAATTTTTATTCATATACTATAATTCAAATAAATTGACTTCAAATTTCTATCTATATAAGAATAAGTAAATCAAAATATGAAATTCTTATAAATATACTTTACGTAAATATACATCTTAAACTTCTATTAATACACAATAAACCAAAGAAAATGACTTTATAAATATCTATTAATATGCAATACTAAAAAAAGATGTACATATCTTTTAATATTCAATAAAAAAAATTAAAATTTCAGGCAATTTAAAAAGTAATAAAAAAATAATAAATACTTTATTAAATCTGTAATTCAAAAAAATTTATTTAATTACTATAATTCAATAAATTTTAAAAAAAAAATATAAAATTCCAATAAATACAACACTTAAACATAAAAACCCTTTAATTTCCATTATAACAATAATTCAAAACAAATGACTTTAATAAAAATCTATTAATTACAATATTAAAAATCGTTAAATTTCTGTTTAAAACAAAAATAAAACAAAACAAATTAAATTTCCCAAAAAAACTAATTTAAAAAAACACTAAATTTTTAATGAAAGCAAAATTCAAATAAAATGATTTTAAAATTTCTATCAAAATAAAATATTAACAAATGCATAAAAAATAAGTAAACAATATTAAAAAAAATTTAAAAATTCATTAATATCAATAATTTAAATAAAATTTACTTTCAATTACTTTAATTAAAATAAATAAAAAAAATTTAAAATTTCTTTAAAACAAGAATTAAAAAAATTAAATTTCTTAATAAATAACAATAATTAAACAAAAGATAAAATTTTATTTAATAATAAATAAAAAATTAAATTAAAAATTTTAAATTCAAAAAAAATGAAAAAAATATTTTTTAATTACAAAAAACAAAAAAAAAATTTTTTTTTTCCCCATACAAATAATCAAAAAAAAAACTATTTACATAAAATAATTTAAAATTTTTATTTCTAAATAACAATAAAAAAATCAAAATTTAAAAAATCCCCTAGTTTAAGTAAAACCCTATTTTATTTTAAAAATCCTTAAACAAAAGGAATTTGAATTTAAAATAAAACATCAAAAAAAAAAAAACATAAAAAAAAAAAAAAAATAAAATAAATCTTAAAAAAAATAAAAAATTTAAAAAATTAAAAGAAATTTTTATTTTAAAAAAACATTAAATTTTTTAAAAAATAGCTTTAAAATTTTCAAATAAAAAAAAAAAATTTCAAAAAAAACAATAAATTAAAATTTTTTTTTAAAAAATTCATAAAATTTTTTTATAAGAAAAAACAATATTTTTTTAAAAAAATTTTAGAAATTCTTTAAAATTTTTTAAAAAAAAATAAAAAAAAATGACTTTAAATTTCATAATAAAATTTTAAAAAAAAATAAAAATTTTACTAAAAAAAAAATTTTTAAAAAAAAATTTTTAAAATTAAAAAATTTAAAAACAAAATAAAAAATGACTTTAAATTTCTAAAAAATAAAAACAAAAAATTAAAATAAAAAAAAACTTTAAAAAACCTTTAATTTAAATGCAAAATTAAACAAAAAAAAAATTTTTTTTTAATCAAATATTAAAAACAAAAATTTTTTTAAAAAAACAAAACCCAAATTTAAATTCTTTTAAACGAATTTTAAAATTTTTTTTTAAATTTTTTATTCAAAATAAAAAAACCCCCCAAAAAAAAAAAAAAAAAAAATTTTTATAATATAAAAATTAAAAAATCCCCAATTTATATAATAAAAAAAAACAAAATTTTTAAAAAATTTTAAAAGCAATTAAAACAATTTAAAAAAAAAAACAAAAATCCTTTTTTTTATAAAAAAAATTAAACAAAATATTTTAAAAATTTCTTTTAAAAATAATTAAAAAATGACTTTAATTTTTTAAAATTATCCTTTTTAAAACATTATAAAAATAAAAAACTAAATTTTTCCCAAAATAAAATAAAACAAAAAACAAATTAAAAAATTTCACAATAAACAAAAACAAAAAACTTTTTAAAAATTTAAATTTGAAAAAAAAATTTTTATTAATATAAAATTCAAAAAAAAGATTTAATTTTTTATTAACTAAAAAATTAAAATTAAAAAATAAAATTTTTTATATAAAAAAATCTTAAAAAAAAAAACCCTTAAATTTTTCCCTTTATACAAAAAATTTAACAAAAGATTTTAAAAAATTCCCTTAATAAAATTAATTAAAAACAAATTTTTTTAATAGCAATAAAACCAAACAAAAAAAATTTTAAAAAAAAAACTAACCAAAAAAAAAAAATTTTTTTTTAATTTTTAAAATTTAAAAAATTTTTTCATACATTTAAAAAAATTTAAAAACCAAAAATTCTATAAAATATATAATTTTTCCCAAAAAATTTAAAAATTATTTATCAAAATAAGTTTAAAAAAAAAAATTTCTTTTTAAAAAAAAATATTTAAAAAAATCTAATTTTTAATTAATATTAAACCCCAAAGCTTAAATTTATTAATATACCAAAAATTTTTAAAAAAAAATTTTTTTTAAAATTTCTTTTAAAAAACCTAAACCAAAAACTTTTAAATTTTTTTACTTTAAAAGAAAAAAAAACAAAAAATTTTAAAAACATAAAATAAAATTTAAACAAAAAAACTTAAA
>JAJTUV010005922.1:0-18170 GCA_021653895.1 Mastomys natalensis
GGCTATTATAAATAAGGCCGCTATAAACATAGTGGAGCATGTGGCCCTGTTGCATGTTGAAATATCTTCTGGGTATATACCCAGGAGGGGTATAGCTGGGTCCTCAGGTAACACCATGTTCAATTTTCTGAGGTATCGCCAGATGCTTTCCATAGTGGTTGTACCAGCTTGCAATCCCACCAACAATGGAGGAGTGTTCCTCTTTCTCCACATCCTCGCCAACATCTGCTGTCACCTGTGTTTTGGATCTTAGCCAATCTGACTGGTGTGAGGTGGAATCTCAGTGTTGTTTTCATTTGCATTTCCCTGATGACTAGGGATGCTGAGCACTTCTTTAGATGTTTCTCAATCATTCGAGTTTCCTCAGTTGAGAGTTCTTTGTTCAACTCTCTACCCCATTTTTTAATAGGGTTATTTGATGGTCTGGAATCTAGTTTCTTCAGTTCTTTGTATACCTTGGATATTAGCCCTCTATCAGATGTAAGGTTGGTGAAGATCTTTTCCCAGTCTGTTGGTTCCCGCTTTGTCCTGTTGACCGTATCCTTTGCTTTACAGAAGCTTTGCAGTTTTATGAGATCCCATTTGTCAATTCTTGATCTTAGAGCATAAGCCATTGGTGTTCTGTTCAGGAACTTTTCCCCTGTGCCCATATGATCAAGACTTTCCCCTATTTTCTCTTCTATTAGTTTCAGTGTAGCTGGTTTTATGTGGAGGTCCTTGATCCACTTGGAATTGAGCTTTGTACAAGGAGATAAGTATGGATCAATTTGCATTCTTCTACAAGTTGACCTCCAGTTGGACCAGCACCATTTGTTGAAAATGCTGTCTTTTTTCCACTGGATAGTTTGAGCTCCTTTGTCGAAGATCAAGTGACCATAGGTATGGGGGTTCATTTCTGGGTCTTCTATTCTATTCCATTGATCCTCCTGACTGTCTCTGTTCCAATACCATGCCGTTTTTATCACTATTGCTTTGTAGTACAGCTTGAAATCGGGGATGGAGATTCCCCCAGAAGTTCTTTTATTGTTGAGTGTAGTTTTCGCTATCCTGGGTTTTTTGTTATTCCAAATGAATTTTAAGATTGCTCTTTCTATCTCTGTAAAGAATTGAGTGGGAATTTTGATAGGGATTGCATTAAATCTGTAGATTGCTTTCGGCAAGATAGCCATTTTTACTATATTAATCCTTCCAATCCATGAGCATGGGAGATCTTTCCATCTTCTGAGATCTCCTTCGATTTCTTTCTTCAGGGTGTTGAAGTTCTTGTCATACAGGTCTTTCACTTGCTTGGTTAGATTCACACCAAGATATTTTATACTATTTGTGACTATTGTGAATGGTGTCGTTTCCATAATTTCTTTCTCAGCCAGTTTATCCTTTGTGTAGAGGAATGCTACTGATTTGTTTGAGTTAATTTTATACCCAGCCACTTTGCTAAAGTTGTTTATCAGGTTTAGGAGCTCTCTGGTGGAAGTTTTGGGGTCACTTAAGTATACTAACATTTCATCTGCAAATAGTGAAACTTTGACTTCTTCCTTTCCAATTTGTATCCCTTTGATCTCCTTCTGTTGCCTAATTGCTCTGGCTAGGACTTCCAGAACTATATTGAACAGGTAGGGGGAGAGTGGGCAGCCTTGTCTAGTCCCTGATTTTAATGGGATTGCTTCAAGTTTCTCTCCATTTAGTTTGATGTTGGCTACTGGCTTGCTGTATATTGCTTTTACTATGTTTAGGTATGGACCTTGAATTCCTGATCTTTCCAAGACTTTTATCATGAAGGGGTGTTGAATTTTGTCAAATGCTTTCTCAGCGTCAAGAGATATGATCATGTGGTTTTTTTCTTTGAGTTTATTTATGTAGTGGATTACGTTGATGGATTTCCGTATATTGAAACAACCCTGCATTCCTGGGATAAAGCCTACTTGATCATGGTGGATAAGTGTTTTGATGTGTTCTTGGATTCGGTTCGAGAGAATTTTATTCAGTATTTTTGCATCGATATTCATAAGGGAGATTGGTCTGAAGTTCTCTTTTCTTGTTGGGTCTTTGTGTGGTTTAGGTATAAGCGTAATTGTGGCTTCATAGAATGAATTAGGTAGTGTTCCTTCCGTTTCTATTTTGTGGAATAACTTGAAGAGAATTGGTATTAGATCTTCCTTGGTGAAGGTTTGATAGAATTCTGCACTAAAACCATCTGGACCTGGACTTTTTTGGTGGGGAGACTTTTAATGACTGCTTCTATTTCTTTCGCAGTTATGGGACTGTTAAGATGGTTTATCTGATCCTGATTTAACATTGGTAACTGATACTTGTCTAGAAAATTGTCCATTTCATCCAGATTTTCCAACTTTGTTGAGTATAGGCTTTTGTAGTAGGATCTGATGATTTGTTGAATTTCCTCGGTTTCTGTTGTTATGTCACCCTTTTCAGTTTGGATTTTATTGATTTGGATACTGTCTCTCTGCCCTCTGATTAGTCTGGCTAAGGGTTTATCTATTTTGTTGATTTTCTCAAAGAACCAGCTCCTGGTTTTATTGATTCTTTGTATAGTTTTCTTTGTTTCTATTTGGTTGATTTCAGCCCTGAGTTTAATTATTTCCTGCCGTCTACTCCTCTTGGGTGTTTTTGCTTCTTTTTGTTCCAGAGCTTTCAGGTGTGTTGTCAAGCTGCTAGTGTGTTCTCTCTCCAGTTTCTTTTTGTATGTACTTAGAGCTATGAGCTTTCCTCTTAGCACTGCCTTCAGTGTGTCCCATAGGTTTTGGTATGATGTGTCTTCATTTTCATTAAATTCTAAAAAGTCTTTAATTTCTTTCTTTATTTCTTCCCTGACCCCATTATCAATGAGTAGAGTATTGTTCAGTTTCCATGTGAGTGTGGGCTTTCCATTGTCTTTGTTGTTATTGAAGACCAGCTTTAGACCATGATGATCTGATAGGATGCATGGGATTATTTCGATTTTTTTATATCTGTTGAGGTCTGTCTTGTGACCAATAATATGGTCTATTTTGGAGAAGGTATCATGAGGTGCAGAGAAAAAGGTATAGTCTTTTGTTTTTGGGCGAAATGTTCTATAGATATCTGTTAAGTCCATTTGGTTTAAAACTTCTGTTAGTTTCACTGTACTTCTGTCTAGTTTCCGTTTCCCTGATCTGTCCAGTGCTGAGAGTGGGGTATTGAAGTCTCCCACAATTATTGTGTGAGGTGCAATATGTGCTTTGAGCTTTAGTAAGGCTTCTTTTATGAAAGTGGGTGCTCTTGCATTTGGTGCATAGATGTTCAGAATTGAGAGTTCATGTTGGTTGACTTTTCCTTTGACAAATATGAAATGACCTTCCTTATCCTTTTTTATATCTTTAAATTGAAAGTCAATTTTATTCGATATTAGAATGGCTACTCCAGCTTGTTTCCTAGGACCATTTGCTTGAAAAATTGTTTTCCAGCCTTTTACTCTAAGGTAGTGTCTGTCCTTGTCACTGAGGTGGGTTTCCTGTATGCAGCAAAATGTCGGATCCTGTTTGCGTATCCAGTCTGTTAGTCTATGTCTTTTTATTGGGGAATTGAGTCCATTGACATTAAAAGATATTAAGGAGAGGAGACTGTTGCTTCCTGTTATTTTTGCTAAAAGGGGAGGCATTGTTTGTGTAGCTATCTTCTTTTGGGTTTGTTGGAGGTGAATTACTTTCTTGCTCTTTCTAGGGTATGATTGCTCTCCTTGTAATGGGTCTTTCCTGTTATTATTCTTTGTAGTGCTGGGTTTGTGGAAAGATATTGTGTAAATTTGGCTTTGTCATGGAATATCTTTGTTTCTCCATCTATGGTAATAGAGAGTTTTGCTGGGTATAGTAGCCTGGGCTGGCATTTGTGTTCTCTTAGGATCTGCATGACATCTGACCAGGATCTTCTGGCTTTCATAGTCTCTGGTGAGAAGTCTGGTGTAATTCTGATAGGTCTGCCTTTATATGTTACTTGGCCTTTTTCTCTTACTGCTTTTAAAATTCTTTCTTTGTTTTGTGCATTTTGTGTTTTGATTATTATGTGACGGGAGGTATTTCTTTTCTGATCTAGTCTATTTGGTGTTCTGTAGGCTTCTTGAATGATTATGGGCCTCTCGTTCCTTAGGTTAGGGAAGTTTTCTTCTATGATTTTGTTGAAGATATTTACTGGTCCTTTAAGTTGTGAATCTTCACTCTCTTCTATACCTATTACCCTTAGGTTTGGTCTTCTCATTGTGTCCTGGATTTCCTGGATGTTTTGTGTTAAGAGTTTTTTGCATTTTTTGTTTTCCTTGACAGTTGTGTCAATATTTTCTATGGTATCTTCTGCACCTGAGATTCTCTCTTCTATCTCTTGTATTCTGTTGGTAATGCTTGCGTCTGTGACTCCTGATTTCTTTCTTAGGTTTTCTATCTCCAGAGTAGTCTCCCTTTGTGATTTCTTGATTGTTTCCATTTCCATTTTTATGTCCTGGATGGTTTTGTATAAATCCTTCACCTGTTTGGTTGTGTTCTCTTGTGATTCTTTAAGGGCTTTTACCTGTTTACCTGTGTTCTCCTCGGATTCTTTGAGAATGTTATTTATGTCCTTCTTAAAGTCCTCCATCATCATCATTAAAAGTGATTTTAGGTCTGACTCTTGCTTTCCTGGTGATATGGGGAGTTCAGGACTTAATGTGGGAGAACTAGGTTCTGATGATGACATGTGTTCTGGGTTGCTGGCCCTTGTATTCTTGGGCTTGCCTTTTGCCATCTGGTTCTCCTTGGTGCTACCTGTGCTGTCTCTGGCTGGAACCTGTCTTTCCTGTTCTCTTGGTTGTGTCAGAACTGTTTAGGTTGGGTGTCGCTGCTGAGGTTCGAGCTAGGGCCCAGGATCTGCTCAGTGCTTTGGTCCGGACCGGAAGGAATCAGTGCTCTGGGCCAGGAGTGAGTTCCTGGATCCCTGTGGGACCTGGTTACTCCCTGTTTGGGGCAGGTGTTGCTGCCTCCTTGCTTAAGAAGCTGCTCGAGTTAAAGCTCCTGGGAGCCACGCTTCCTCTGGGTTCTGTGAGATTGGGTGCAGAGTTGCCGCCCAAGATCTGCTGAGCGCCCAGGCCCAAACCGTAAGGAACCAGTGCTCCAGGCCAGGAGTTTGTACCTGGGTCCCAGTGGGTCCCAGTTACTCCCTATTTGGGGCAAGTGTTGCTGCCTCCTTGCTTAAAGAGCTGCTCGAGTTAGAGTTCCTTGGAGCTACGCTTCCTCTGGGTTCTGTGAGATTACGTGCAGGATTGCTGCCCGAGATCTGCTGCGTGCTCAGGTCCAAACCGGAGGGAACCAGTGTTGGGGCCAGGAGTGAGTATCTGGGTCCCGGTGGGTCCCAGTTACTCCCAGTTTGGGGCAAGTGTTGCTGCCTCCTTGCGTAGGAAGCTGCTTGGGTTAGAGCTCCTAGGAGCCCTGCTTACCCTGGGTTCTGTGGGATTTGGTGTAGAGCTCCGCCTGGGATCTGCTGGGAGCTCCGACCCAGACCAGAAGGAGCCAGTGCTCCGGGCCAGGAGTAAATCCCTGGGTCTCGGTGGGTCCCGGTGGGTCCCAGTTACTCCCTGTTTGGGGTGGGTGTTGCTGTCTCCTTACCAGAGATACTGCCTGGGTCAGAGCTGCTGAGTGTCCCACTTCTGCCAGGTTTTGTGAGGTTCAGTGCAGAGCTGCCGCCAGGGATCTGCTGCCTGGGCCCAGACCGGAAGCGGAAGTCCGTTTCTGCTGTTTCTTATCATCCCAAGTGGGCAGTTCAAGACATGGACTTTCTTTCTTTGTAAATTTTATTTTTGTTTATGAGTATTTCTGTGAGGGGGGTGCCATGAGTTTGGGGAGGGTGCCCATGGAGCTGGCAAGAGGGCATCTATTCCCTTAGAGAAGGAGTTACAGAAGGTCCCTGATATAGATTAAGATGGTTTTCTTTATTTTATTTATTTATGTGTGTTTGTCTAAGTTCCTGTACAGGACAGATGATGGCACTGGAGCCCAAAGAGCTAGCATTACAGACAGTTAGTTGTATATCTTCTACCATGAATCATGTGATTATGTTAAATTATGGTAAATGCTTTCACCCAATTACTGTAAGTCCTTGATGCTAAACTGAAACTGGACAATAAACCCACAGTCAATGGTGATTTTTAAAAATAATATTTATTTTAGCAATCAAAAATGAAACAGAAGGCCTGAGGATATCAAGTTCAATAGATGGGGGTGCTTCCCTGGTATTTAGAAAACCCTGGGTTCAGTCTCCAGCACTCTATATACCAGGGTTATGTTTGTTTTCCGGATTACACTGGAAGATTGACTGGAGAGAAGAGAGCCAGTGATGGAAGAATTCTGCTTCTCAGTAGCAGGGAGAATCAGCTCCTCAAGAACTGGACACTGACAGCTTCCTAGAAGCTCTTTTTATTGTTACACAAAAGGCAAGTTCAGCAAGTCAATTTCCACATACCCAAAATGTCTCATCTCATAGAGGGCTTGTCTTGAAACACTCATCACCTAAGCAGTTCTCAGCCATAGGAGACAGCCTTGTTTGCCAGGCTTGCCTTCACACTAAGTTTAGCACAGACTCTGGGAATACTTCCAAAGAACACCTTAAAATCTCAGACAACAATCACTACTTCAAAGGACTACTTCAAAGCTGAGGTGCCATCACTCCACATTTGTGCCAGATACAATACTTTTCTGCTAAAACACTGCTGCATGGTAGCACATGCCTTAAGTCTCAGGAACTAAAGGTCATTATCAAGCACATTGTGAATGTGGGTCAGCCTGGGCTACATGGACTGGGTGGAAAAAGGAGGAGGGGGTATAGAAGAATTTGAAGTTATCTGATGACATGAAAGGGTTTCAAATGGGCAAACAGAAGTCTTGAAACACAAAGTACTTGATCACGTTAAAAAGTAAACATGGTGACGCAGAATCATACTGCGACACATAAGCAAGTGGACGGGTAGATAATCAAATAGGTGAGAATGGAAGACTCTCTTTCCATTAGCTACTGATCCACATGTGTAGGACAAAGTATAGAATAGGAATGGCATCAGTTTGCAGCCATGATAGTAACAATGATTATAAATTAAAAGAATAAACACAGGTGGGGCAGCACACCCATGTAACCACAACTCTGTGGATCACTGGGACCTGCTGGCTTCCAGCCTAACCCCAGGTTTAATAAATTAAAAAAGAAAAACAGCCAAGCAGTTGTGGTGCACGCCTTTAATCCCAACAATTGGGAGGCAGAGGCAGGTGGATTTCTGAGTTCAAGGCCACTCTGGTCTACACAGTGAGTTCCAGGACAGCCAGGACTATACAGAGAAACCATGTCTCGAAGAACCCAAAAGATATATATATATATCCCTCTCTCCCAGGAAATAAGACAAACAGGGATTGAACAAGATACTGTGTGCTTTCATCAGTTATCTGTTCACACACCTAGGGATGTGCACATGTGTACATACTCCTGCACATGCAAGTATTACACAAAGAAGATAAAAATTTGTAAGGGATTTTTTATGGGTTTCAGAGATAGGGCTTCTGTGTGTAGCCCTACCTGTCCAGGAGTCTATGATTCAGAGGAGGCTTCCCTTGAACTCACAGAGATCCATCTGCCTCTGCCTCTCTGCCCAGGTCTGAATGATTCTTAAGTACATAAAAGAATGAAGAGGGCTAGTGCATTTATACAAAGGGGCTTTCCCCAGAAGCTACTTAGATATCACACAAAGGAAAAGGAAATGTTTGCCATAGATTAGGCTAGAGAGCACATGTCCAACAGGGGATCCCAAAGAGCTTCACCAACATTTAGGTACACGCCCCATGACAGTATGTTTAGACACAGATGTCTAGGCAGACTGCATACTGGGAAAGACACAAACAGCACCTATGTTCACCCAGGTGACAAACAGACAACTGGAGGTGTCCATCATGGCCACCCTTCATGTTAAGAGCAAAACTTATGCCCATGTATATCCAGAAAATTCCATATTGATAATAGCCACATTGTTGTCTTTCAGCAACTCAACAGAGCTAGCCCTCTACCTAGAAAAGCCTAGTATCACACATATGTTAAACATATTTTCTGAGTGAACCACTGACTCCCTGAGAGCATCCTTTTCCATTGACAAAGAAGTACAAGCTTATCTTTATGAGACTCTTTGTCTTTCAAATTATTGTGAGCATTCATCATCAGGTGAAGAAAGTCCACTCGGTGCTGGAAGCATAAAGACAAGTTGCAAAAATGGAAGAACAATGATAAGGTCAGAGGTCAGAGGTGGATCAGGAGTGCAGAAGCTTAATTCTCTCATTTCTGAGAACGTGGTTCCCTTAAATTCACAACTGTGGCTAGGACTGCTTGAGTCCTCAAGGAACAAAAGCAGAAGTGGATAAACCAGGAAGCATCCAGATTCCACATCAGCCTCTTTTACAGTCAATTACAATAGATAGAATTTTAAAACAATCACTTTTAATTTTGAAAAAGTTTCTGAAGGAGATTAAAATAATATCCCCTCTTTTTAACTTTTTAATCATTTTTGTTTGTTATTGGAGAGTTTCATACATGCACACAATCAGATATGGTCATCTCCTCCCCACTGTTGACTCCATCCAATTCATTCTATAGAATCTGTAACATTTCTTCCTCCACAGTCCATGCCCTATTCTTAATCACCCACTGAGTCCAACTAGAGATGCTCACACATGCATGGCTGTGAGTCGATCCAATGCCTCATGGGAAACCTAACTGTGTCCATACCCTCCCTCCACAGCTATGAACTGCCATTGTTCCTCAGCAAAGGGCAGAGGTTGGAGAGATCCTTTCCCATGTATGCTGGAGTTTTGACAGTCTTGATCTTGCTCAGGTCTTGTGCCAGGCCAATTTTTTTTTCTTTATTTCAATCATTTTGAGCAGTACCCTAGTTTTCATTCCTATTGCTAAGGATTAAGTCCTTCCTTATTCTCAATCAACATTTTAAAAATCCAAACTTTCCTCCTCCAGAAAATATAAATATTCTTTCTCTTTAAATCTACCCTTTGCTGTATAATGTTAGCTCACAGTTCACATGTATACAGCCAACATGTGATCACACTATCACCCACTATGAAACCAACATGTTTTACCTTCTGCTTAGAATCCAGGCGGTTTTCCTTCATTCTGGCCACAAATTTTTTGAAAAATGCTATTGAATCCTTAGGGAACATGGAGATATTTAACATTTCATATATTGGGGTGAGGAATGGAAATAGTACTGGAAAACAATTAAAATAAGTTTTAATTGAAATGCAAGTTTCATTTAAAGAAATCATAATGCAATCTCTAGAATAAGTCACCAGCGTCTCAACCAGAAGCCATTCTTTCTGCAACCTTGGTCACACTGGGTCAGCACCATATTCTCTTCCTGTGATTTGGAATAGCCAAAGCTGCAACCTGACTCTTAAATTTATCTCTGCTCCTTGAGTTCATGTGGATTCAGAAAGAAAATACAGGGGCCATTAAGATGGCTCAACAACAAAAGGTTCCTGCAAACAAGCCTAACAACCTGAGTTTGGTCCCTGGATCCTACTCTGTGGAAGGAAAGAACCAACTGTTGCAAGTTGTCGTCTGACCTCCACATGCCACACAAACACCAAGGCATGCACATGTGCATGCACACACACAAGAACAGCCAAGAGAACCCTGTCTCAAAAAATGAAACACCCAACCTCAAAGACAGGTGACCAAACACCAGGAAGAATAAAAAGCACATATTCTCCTTCACTTCCAGATTCTAGCTTATATGAATAAATTTGTAAACAGGTCTAAGTGTAGATATCATCTACCACTTAAAAGCAGACACCAAGGATAATATTAGGCAACAAGTGTGGAATGCAGGCAAAATGGGACACATGAGCTGTGTTAGCACTCTAGAAAAGCTAGATTGATTCCAACACCAATGTTGTATAACCACCTGTAACTTCAGAACAGGAGATTCAAAACTCCATTAGTCTCTTAGGAGCTTAGATTTGACCAAAAAATCATACAGAAATACAACTGAATCTTTAAAAAATGATGAATCAGTTAAGCTATGTAAGAGAAGATCTACCCAGGCAGTGGTGGTGCATGCCTTTAATCCCTGCACTCAGAAGGCAGGGGCAGGATGAGCTAGTTCTAGACCATCCTAGTGAGTTCACGACCAGCCTAATCTACAAAGTGAGTTCAGGAATACCCATTGATGGAAAGAAAAAAAACCTTGCCCAAAAAACTAGGAGAGAAAGAGAAAGACAGAGACAGAGAGACAGAGAAAGAGAGGAAGAAGATCTAAAGTCATACATTAAAACATCTATGTCCTGCATTTATGGCAGACATTTACATGTACAGTAAGTTCAGCTACTATACACAATGTATGTTCAGTTGCTTAATATGTTAAAATTTCAGTTCCTTTTTAACTCAGCAATGCTGATTCTGAATATAACCCCCAAAACATAAAACCAAATATTTAAACATAACCTTCTATATGAGGACACATACCAGTGAAATTCATGGCAAACATGTGAGACTGACATCAATGTTCATCAACAGATACAAAGTATAATCTGCTCACAAACACAGACATAATGATGCCTGTTTCCTTTAATCTTGTGCTAAATGAAAGAGGCCTGTCACAGAGACCACATAGTCTATGAACCTATTGATGTGAAATGCCCAGAATACTCAGATACTGAGGAAATGAACTGGTGGTTGCTTAGGTCAAGATTGCTTGACAGTTACAACATGGCCAGAACAAAGTCCTCTATGATTGACATTGGTAATGGGCCAGGAGGGCCTTCAGTCAATGCTGATTTCTAAAAAATCAAAGTACTGAGAATAAGGGACTGTTGAATGCTGAGCCCTAAATGGAGTATCTATGTCAGCACCCCCATGTATCAAGACTCAAGGAACATGATGAAAGAGGGT
The DNA here is from genome assembly GCA_021653895.1 of Mastomys natalensis. Lineage (NCBI taxonomy): Eukaryota > Metazoa > Chordata > Mammalia > Rodentia > Muridae > Mastomys > Mastomys natalensis. The sequence continues at coordinate 10,933 of JAJTUV010005922.1, forward strand.
GTGGAAATAAATCAGGGCCAGGAATGGGGGGTATGAAATCCCATATCCAGGATATGACATGGCCCTCTCCTGAAATGAGCACCTGCATCAGATCAAGACAACAATATTGGTCAGCATCCTAGCAGGCAGCACCGAATGGACTCAACTGACTACCAAAGCAGAGAAAGGAACAGGAAGTTGGGAGGGAATTTGCTGAAGTGTCTAAGTGATGTGAGAAGTAAGAGTTAGGAGTGGGTGTAATTGAGACAGATGGTATGCCTGTATGATATTGCAACCACGGAGAGTTCTCAACTTTCAGAGGGCCGAATTTGTATTTATACAAATTAGAATTTATACAAATGAAAGAATTCAAAAAAAACCAAGGACTCAGAGGTGCTCACTATAATCTCAGCCCTCAGGACACAGAGGTACAGGGATCACTGTAAGTTCAAGGTTGAACTGATATACACAGCAATTTCCAGGCCAGCTAAAGCTACATTGTACTAAGACCTTGTCTCAAAGAAAAACAGAGTTCAAAAACAGAAGTAATTAGGCTACATTTCTTTGAATGTTCCCAAAATACTGAACTGTATTTAGGGGATGAATTACATGACAAGTGAAATACATACCACTAGAGTCGATCTTTTGGGGGAAGTGAGGAAGAGAAGGGCAGAACTGACAAACAAGGCCACATTCAAAAGCAATGATCAAAAGGTAGAACTGTCCACTTACATACTGACAAGAACAATGGATCCAAAATATCCAATCTTAAGAGCTTCCTGGCTTTCTCCACAAAAGGATCCTTCGGGTTGTTGAGGGAATCGACGTTCACTCCAAATGATGTGCTGGTGATCACATCCATGCTGTAGGCACCTAACAAGCTGAGGAGAGAGAGGGGCAGAAATTTAACACATGTATCAGGGACCAGGAAAGAATTCTCAGGAGACAGGCAAAGCCACCTGAATATGGACCAAGCCCTTCCCAGCCTTCCCACCATCTATTCCTGCAAATTTTTTCCTCTCATGTCTTCCTTTTAAATTGTATATAATCATCAGGTGTCTAAGGGGGAAAGGACAAGCAGCTGGACCATGTGAGCTGCACCCAGGTGCCATTCCTCCCCCAGAACCACAGTGATGTACCAGCACTCACTCTTTCACAGACACAGCCTGACCTTTCTCTGCCTCTCGCCTCAAGTACTTTACCAAAATGTCTCCATACTGCTCAATAATAGGGAACATCTAAAGAAAACAGAAAAGCATCCACAGTTAGGGTGGGGACTCCAGTCACACAGCCTGCAGTTAAAAGGATTTCATCACCTCCTTTAGTTTTCCACTGGTGAACGTGGGGGACAACAAGGCTCTGTATCTCTTCCATTCCTCATCCTTAGATATACAGACAGCTTTACTCATAATCCCCACTGGGCCAAAATCCTAGAGTCAAAAACACCATCCTCAGAATGCCTCCCAGCCTATGTGAAATCAGCTGTGCACTCAGCTTCCTACTGTGGTTCCAACCCTTTATATTCTGAGACCCTTTTAAATAGAAATTTCTGTATGGTTGGAAAACTAGGCACAGGAGTTGGAGATAAGATGAGAACAAGACTTAGTCCATCTCTACAGCTATGAAGATGGTGTTTGGCTTGAAGAAAGATAGAAAGTTAATTTTGCATCAGACAAATTCTCCAGCTCTGTATTTACAACATGAGCAATATGAAAAGGATGTCTTTATATGCTGTGTGTCTGCCTGTCTGTCTCTGTATGTGTGACTCCTCTCTCTCTCTCTCTCTCTCTCTCTCTCTCTCTCTCTGTGTGTGTGTGTGGGTGTGTGTGGGGTGTGTGTGTGTGTGTACATATGAATGCTGTGCATGTGGGACTATGAAATGTAGCTTGATCCCTGGCTGACTAAGGGTTGAAGCCTTGGAAACCTGAAGGAACTGTAGGCACTTCACCTGTTCCTGGGCACCAGGCCTCTGTCATAGTCACCACCCCCCATACATTTGTGGACATAACTCACATAAAGGCAATACCCAAGCCCTCCACATGTAGAGGAATGACCTGTGGTCACATAGGCTCAAGACAGATCTCCATTTTAACGAGCTACCTAAAGACCTAGAGATCTTGGACAATAAGCTTTCCTTCACAGACACTCCTCCCTGCAAAAGGTATTTAACATTAAGCCCACAACTCCATGATGATAAAGGCCTTAAAACTGTGGACTGCCTTTTTTCTTCAGGATCTGCCATGGGAGCCATGGAAAGGCCTTCACCTGTAGAGCCACCATCTAAACTTCTGAAGGAGGCCTCTCTGTGCTCCCAGTCATGGGCGCCACTAATCCAAGCTCAAGCCTGCCTCCAAATCATCAAGCCAAAGACTCTCCCTACTGGAGCAGCCACAACTCCCCTTTTTCCCAAGCCCCAGGCTAGATCCAGCCTGTGGGGGACCCTAACTCTATTGTCAGCTCTTCTGCAACTTCCAGTATCACCTGGATGTCCAAGAGCCTGAGAACCAGACGGCCCTGGCCTCCTTTCATGCTTGGGAAAACCACCCACCCCTGTGGCCAGCTCAGGCAATCTTGCACCTCAAGCTGCACTTTTCCATCCCTGGAGTGGTGTCCCAAGGCTTCCCTACAGCCCAACATCCAGACAGCAACAGTGTGGAGTATGTGCAGTGAACTTTCCATGTGCTGACTTTCCAAACAGCTGTGCCCTGTGGCGTAGCAGACACAGGACACCCAATAACCTTACCCATAACCATGTGTGCTCATGTGGAAACTAAGGATCTTTCTCTATAACTCTCTATGGCATTTTTTTATGACAAGGTCTCTCTGTGAATCTAGAAGGCTCGGGCTTGACTACAGTCAATAGCAAACAAACCCCTGAGATCTTCCTGTAGCCAGGCAGGACTTCCAGAGGAGGAGGGCACACATCAATCCACACATAAAAACCATCCAAGCAAAAGGTATCTTGCTAAATGATGTGCAGGAATAAAGATGAGTGAATGACTGAGTAATACCTGATCAAAAATTGGAAGACCCATAAAAATGAGAGACACTATAATGATACTCCGCATTCAGAAAGGGACCTTGCACAAAATGACCTTCTTGAGAGGCTTCAACCAGCAAGAGTGGAAACAGATGCAAAGATTCTCAGCCCAAAACAATAGGAAAAACTTGGGGAGTCCCTGGTTGAGAGTCAGGAATAGGACTGAGTAAACCAGAATTGTCAAAAGACCCCCAAAGGGACATACAGCTTCAACAAACCTGGGGCACATGGGGCTAACCCGAGACTAACCCCAACCAAAATGATTAACAGGGGCCCGGACTTAGGGCTTCCTTGAATATTTGTACCAAATTTCAACTTGGGTCTTTTTTTTGGACCCCTAACAATTGGACTTGGGGCTTCCCTGAATCAGTTTCTGCCATTGGAAATCCCCCTCCCTAGCCTTGGGCCTCCATTGGGAGAGGAAAGCACTTAGTCCCCGATTCTAATGAACAAACCCAGGGCCCTAGGTTGGGGACACAAGAGGGACTTCCCACCTCTGGGGTTAGAAGGGGATTATGTTTTGGGGGGAATGGATTAGTGAGGGTAAACTGGGAGGAAAAAGGGGGCGGGAGCTTAAAAAAAATCAGGATTGGGAAAGTGAATTAATTAATTAAATTAAAATGAAACAAAAAAAGGGGACCTACCCGCCGATTTGTGAAAAACCCGAAAAGCATCCTTCCCCACATTCTTGAAACATCTCTGGGTCCGTGGTTGGGAAACATAGGCACTTGGCCTTGAAACAACCCCGAGTGGGGAAGACAGCTGATAACCAGGTTCTGATGTGAGGACCCCACCCAGAAATTCAATCCTAATGTACTCACTCTGCATGTACAATTTCAAAAGGTCAAAAGGAGTTCCCAGTTTTTCTTCCCGGGATTTTTGATCACAGGGCACAATGGAGTCTTTTGTTAAAATGATAGGTAATGCCATTGAAGACACCAAAGAGGCAAAATTAAAGACAAAGTAGCTTGAAAGGCCCTCACCTTAGAAATAACAACCCGAAATTTGCCAAATCTAGAAATGTAAAAGTGAGAGTTGCCTATACCATTTTCTTTGGTTTTGATTTTTGAAATTTTCAAAGGGCTGAGAGATGGCACCACTTTAAACCACATACGTTCTCCGACGACTCAAGTTTTATTGCTAACACCTACCAAGGGGAGCTCACAACCACCTGGAACACCAGCGAAAGGGAAATTTTATCCAATACCCTCTGGAGTACACAGAAGTCAGAGGCGGCTAATCTCTGTGAGATCAAGGGGTTGCCTAGATTACAAAGTAATTCAAAAACAAACCAGGGCTAAAAAAAGGAACCCTGGCTTGAAAAAGAAAAATAATTAATCTTAAAATACCCAAAAGGTAGGGGCAACCTGATGATGTCAGCCCCAGGCCCTGGAATCTATTGGTGGAAAGAGAGAACTGAAAGCAAAGGTGTTATCTGTTAACACTTTTACCCAAAAAAAACTTGGGGCATGGGTTGAGGGATGGCACAACAGATAAAGGCCACTTTACCAAAACTGATAACCTACTCAATCCCCGGAAATAAAGATCTAAATTCCACATTATCTTCTGACTTGTAAATATGCACCAGGAAACATTTCCCCCTTCCCGGAAAAAAAGGTTGATTTAAAATAAAATATGAACAACAAGAAAGTCCTTTATGCCCCAAAGGAATTATCTTATAATGCAAAGCATGAACCATTTACCAACCCCCTTACAAGTCCCTGTCCCCCACCCCTCCTTGTCAAAAAGGGCAAATAAATTTCAATAAAAGAAGTGAAGGATGTGGGCTTCTATCAGACATGAGCCAGTGTGGCAAAAAATGGAACAAGAAAATTTGCCAGGCAGAATTGGAGGGACAAAGAGGCAATGCATTGCATGTCCTGGAAAAGGACATCTCAGAGGAGAAAAAAAAATTAGAAGAGAAAACTGGATAAAAAATTGAGGCCCTTGGGGGATACTCAGTTGGTCCCACATTCTCAGAAGATGAGGGAAAGGAGACTGTGTGATGGGGATGGGGATGGGGGGAAGTAGTGACCAGGTTGTAAAGTGAACAAAAAAATAATTAATGGAAAACAAAAAGAACTTGAGGGCCTGGAACATCAAAGCCTGTCAAAAAGCCATGTGCAATCTTTTAAAGCAAAATTTCATTTGAACCCTGGCACTAATGACATGCTGATCATCTTTACACATGGTCAATTCAGGCTGGCCCTCATCCTTACCAATTTTGGGGGGCATCCTCCTAGAAAACAACAACCTTTTTAGAAAAATTTAAAAAAATACTCAAAACCCCCCCTTTTCCAAAATTCTATTTCAATCCATGTCAAATTTCCATAAACCCCCAAAAAAAAATAGCATGAAATCATTTACTGCCAGTCTGTACTAACACTTTATAAACCCCAACACCAAAAACCATTATCCCATGAAGTCAGGGGTTTTTTTCTCTGACAAAAAAAGAGGGGATTATTCAGAAATGTTTTTTTTGTCCCCAAGAGCAGGATGTGTTTTGTGGGAAAAAGGGAGAATGAGAGAACAGGGGGAAACCTTTTCCCTTTTGTGGCTTTGCATACCAACGCAAAACAAAGTTTTTGTACACAAAAAAAAACAAAACCCCCCCAAAAAAACACTAATTATGATGATGATGATGTTTAAAAAACACAACTGTTTTAAAAAAAAAGTGCAAGGTAAGCACAGATCCCCTGGAAGAAGATCCCGAGCAACAGCAGTACAACTTTTGGGGCCCTTTTCCCTCTCAGTGTAGCTTGGGGGAAGGGGTTTCTGGGGGACTGACCTGGGGCCCCGGGATCTAAGCGGGGTTGTCACAGTCACCTAGATTAGAACCCCCGTGACAAATTAAAAATTTTCATTTTCAATTTTCCCAAAAAAATTTTTTAAAAAATTTTTTCCCTAGTTTTGGTTTTTTGCTTTTAACAATTTTTTTAAAAAAAAAAGAAAACAAAAAAACCCATCATGTAGGGGAAAGGGTCTAAGGGGGATTTTAAACCCCCCAACCTGTCTCACATATTCTCACTTTTTTACTCAAAAATCATGGGGTAAGGTTCCTGCCCCTTTAAAGGAACCTGGCTTAGGGGAAAAAATTTAAAAAGCTACATTTTGGGGGGGGTTTTTCCCGGGGTGTATAAGATCCCCAAACCTCAGCAAAAAAAAAAAAAAAAAAAAAAAAAAACCCAGAACCTAAAATGTCACTAAGCCCCGAACACTGGTTTTCCTTGCAGGGGGTTGGGCCCCCCTTCCATTCCCCCCAACCCCAAAACCCCCATCTTTTCCTCCATTTTCCAACTCAAGCTAAGGGGAAAAACTGGGGCCCCTTTTTTCCTTCAAAGTACTGCTCTCAGGGGGCCAAAAAAAAACATAGACCCACATACACCTAAAAGCTTTTTAAAAAAGCAGTCACTAATTAAAAGGTTCAGTGCCTAAAAAAGGGAAAGAGAAGCTAAATGGCTATAATTCTGAAGAAACCCCCAAAATGAATAGTACTTGCTGGGTATAAAACAATTTAAAAAAAATCTTGTGGGTTCAACGATTGAGCAGAGAACTCAAGTTTAAAAATAGCCCCTTCCCAAAAGTGTGGGGTTGGGGACGTGATAACCAAGCTTAAAATATTCAGAAAAAAAGGGCAATAATGGCCCTCATAACAAAACCCCATACAAAGGGGAATTTTAATCTTTGGGAAATATAGATTGGTTTTCCCTTTAAAATTTGGGAAAAAACCCCTTTAAAAATTTTCCCTTCCCAAATAAAAATTTAGGAGATTTCCTTCCCCAAAACCTACAAAAGCAAGAAACAACCCTTTTCCTTTATTGCTCACCCCCGATCCAAATAACCATCCTCCGGGATTAAGGAGAAAAGAGGGGGGGGGGAATCTAGGCCTTTTACTCAAGGGGAATTTCAAAAAATTGTCATTAGGACCAGGGAGAGACTCCCAATAAAAAGGGAAATTGCCACCAAGGGCCCGAATAACCTGGTCTTCCCTAAGACTAAAAATTTTTGGGCAAAAACAGACTTAAATCTCACAAACTGACCTCTACCTACACCAAACCTGCTGTTTGCAAATATTTCACCCCCCACCCAAAAAAAAAAAAAAATTTTTTAATGGTATTGGGGTGGAAAAAAGTGGGAAGCGGAAATTTGGGGGGGAAAAGCCCTTCAAAATCCGGGGAAGGGAAAAAGCAACCCGGCGTGAAAACCCCAAAAATTTGAA
>JAJTUV010005940.1:0-10483 GCA_021653895.1 Mastomys natalensis
GACCCTCCTGCTCACCGATTCCAAGTGTTAGGATTACATGTATACACCATTAAGGTGATACTGGGGATAGGACCTGGCATCTTTAATAAGCTAGATAGGCACTATACTACTGAGATACCTCCCTATCCATTTTAATTTTTTATTAGTGTATATTTAGTGTACAAAAAATAGTTTCAGTAGAGACATTCATGTTCGAGAATATCATGTTCTTTGATCATACTTATTCCTTTCCCCTCCCATTTATTCCCTTTTTTTCCTAATAGTCTGCCTTCAACTTTCACGTGGGTGTGTGGTGTGTGTGTACATACATATCACCCAGGTTCTACAGGAGAAAAAATTATTTGCCTTTCTGAATCTCGATTATTATTGACTTAATACTGATCTCCAGTTGTATCCATTTTCCAGCAAATAGTATTTTGTTACTCTTGGTGACTGAATAAAACTCCATTCTGTGTGTGTGTGTTGTGTTGTATGTATGTGTACACACAAACAACACACACACACACACACACACAACACACTAATTATATATATATATATTTATTTTTTCTTTCACTTGCTGATGGGCCCCTAGCTTGACTATTGTGAACAAAGCCAAAATAAACATGAATTTGCAAGAATCCCTTCGATATGTTGACTTAAGAGTCTTTTGAGTATATTCCCAGGAGTGGTATAGCTGGATCAAATGGTCATTCTATTTTTAGTTTTCTGAGGAAACTCCATTCTGAGTTTCTTAACAGCTGCAGTCATTTACACTTCCCCTACAGTGTGTAAGGGCTCCTTCTCCCCTCGAATCTTCTTTAGTATTTATTGTGGCGTGGTTGGTTAAGTGATAAGCCTTTGGTTTTGAAGACAGTGGGCAAGGCTGAAAAAAATGTTCTCTAGATCCTATGTTGGATTATATACAGTAGATGCTCACATTCTGGGTATCACTGTGCCTGAATGAGCTTGAATATAACACTGCTGGTGTGCGTGTGTGCTGTATGCGGTGTGTGTGTGTGTGTGTGTGTGGTGTGTGTGTGTGTGTATTTGTGTGCATGCAAGGAAATTCGCATGTGTCTCCTCTGAAAGGGCATGCTCTGATTCTTTAAAGAAAGAAAAAGAAAATAGCTTTAGGGGGAAACAATGATGCCCAGTTGGCAGAATGCTTACCTAATTACAGAAGCTCCAGTTTTGCTCTCCAGCATAAACTGGGTAGGGTGGCACACACACACCTACAACGCATCCCGTAAAATGCATTGTCTAAAGAAATTTAAAAAAAAAAAACACTTTAGGAAAGAGGGGTTTTTGTTTTTGTTTGTTTTGTTTTCCAGTTGGGGATGGGTCTGGGAGAGAGAGGGAAGGAAAAAGAGGAATGAGGGAGGAATCAGACAGCCGTTGGTTCCTTTCTCCCTTCAATCTTTTTCTGGACCCATTTGCTGGCAGCCCCGCTGGCTTTTAAAAGTATCTGAGAGTTAGCAGCTAGCTCCAGTGAGTAAATCCAATCTCTGCTCCTCCAGAGAACTCCATTAGCAATATATTTAACCAGTGGCTTCACCTGGGAGAGGACAGACAGCAGCCCACAAGAGACCTCCCAACTCCTTAGAGAACTCTCAGAAGCAGCTGTGTCCTGTTTCTCAGCCTTGACAACGCTTCCTACTCCTTCCGCCTACAGGAGTGTTCTAGAGAACGACATTCGTGCAGACACTGCCTCCCTCCCATGCTCCACCCAAGCAAACAGAATGCAGCTCCATGTCTTTGTTAATGCTCTCTGCAGGTTGAGAATGTCCTGGGGACAGGAGGGGAGCAGAAATCCTGCACTCTGGGTATAACAGCATAGCTCCTCAAAGCTGAGAACACAGATTCCTGAGAACACTGAGAAATTTGGTATGACTGCACTCAGAAATACAAATTTACACAACACCAACATAAAGACCAAATAATCACTGGCAAAATTTTAAAGCAGCAATGTGAGATGATTTTATCTGTGTAGAAGTCTGTTTGAAAGACTCAGAATTCATTTTCCCATGAAACAAGTGTTATAAATACATATAAAGAAGCCATTGGTGCATATCTAACCTTGAGCCTGGAATCCACTTCAGGGAATGTGTCCCCAGAGATTAATACAGTGGGAAGAAACCAAAGATAGCCAGTGGCTTGCAGTTGTTAAATTCAAGAACTAAATACTGATCATGCCACAAGTAAAATATTTCAAATTATTTAGAAAAATGAGTTGTTATGCAGATATCAAAAGTGGTTGTGGCTGGAGAGATGACTCAATGGTTACCAAGAGATGACTGGCTGCTCTTCCAAAGAATCCTGCTTTAAGATCCAGGACCCACAAGTCAGCTTGCGACTATCTGTAACTCCAGTTTTGGGAGATCTGTTACCTTCTTCCAGCTTCTGAGTGCAGCAGGCCACACATTGTCACATCCATTCAGGCAGGAATAAGAATAAATTTAGAGCTGGAGAGATGGCTCAGCTGTTAAGAGCATTTGCTGCTCTTGCAGAGGACCCAGGTTCCGTTCCCAGCACCCACATGGTGATTCACAACCATCCATACTCTAGTTCCAGGGGCTCCAATGCTTTTTCTGATTTCCTAAGGCACCAGCTATGCATGTAGTACACATGCATACATGTAAGTGGACAGCACAGTATTCCACATAATGGTGTAAGGGTTGCAAGGAGGCAGACAAAGATCAGAGGAACAAGAAATAAGGAACATAGTGTCTTAGTCGTCTCAAAGTTACTACTCTTGTAAATCAGGGACAGAAACCAAACAGTGTTGGGACGGCTGCTCTTGGGTCATTTCTTTTTGAATAAGGATTAGAAAGAATGGGGTTTCATCATCGTAACAACTGAAACCAGTCCTCGGGGAATTTGACTGTTCTCTCTCATTTCTCCTGACTTCTGGGAGGGTTAGATAAACAGCTTAGTTTGCTGATGTAGAACATTAGCATGAGTGACACCATTTTTCTTTTCAGTCTCATCTGTTGAGGCCCAAACCATGGTCTTCTATAATGTTTATTTAATAGAACCATTGGGAACTGTTTATCAACCATTTGTTCCTATTTCATTTCATCAGTGGAACCAATATCCACGACCATTATCCAAACAGAGATGATCCTGGACTCTGAGATGTGGATATGCATGGGGTGAACTTACTGATGCAGGAGGATTGTGAGAGCTATTGTGCTTCAGAGCATCACCTAAGCTCCATTCTCTACAAATCCCTCCTCTCTTATCACTCTCTGCCCCTTCATGTTCTCTCACTCCCTTGCACACGGCTCCCTCTCTAGCGCTGAAGCAGGCACAGGTGTAGGCACAAGTACACAGATGTATACATGTGTCTCCACTCCAGTCCACTTGTATCCTCTACAGTCTCTGAAGAAAATTTTTCCTCTCAAATGAAGCAAAAATCTTAGAATTTGGAAGATACCTTGGGATATCACTGCTGTTACACACACACACACAAACACATGCACTTGCTCATGCAAATGCATGCACACACATGCACACACCCCTTCCAAGAATGTTCCTGGGGTATTACTGTCATCTCAGACTCCAATGGGCTTTGAGAAAGTCTTATCCCTACTGTCAGTGGACAGAAAGGAGGTTGACTAGGTGAAGCGTTCTCTTGCAATAGTTCCTATGATCTATATCAAATCTTCTAATCTACATTTCCTGTTCCACCCTTCTACTTCATTCTCCTGACTCCATGTTCCTGCTAGAAAGGAACAAGAGCAAACTGCAGTCTCCTTCTCTTTTTAAAATAACCCTCTGACTTAGAAATGAAGACTGTTATGGTTTGCACATGGAGCATGTCCTAGTTTTTATTGTCAACTTGACACAACCAAGAGTCACCTGGGAAGAAGGAACATCAATTGAAAAATTGCCTACATCAGACTGTCCAGTAATATGTTTATGGTGGCATTATCTTGATTGCTAATTTTTGTTTTTTCAGACAAGGTTACTCTGTTTTACACAGCCCTGGCTGTCCCAGAACTTACTCTGTAGACCAGGCTGGCCTCAATTCTCAGAGATCCACCTGCCTCTGCCTCCCAAGTGCTGAGATGAAAAGTGTGTGCCACCACCACCCAGCTTGATTGCTAACTGAGTAGGAGCTGAGGCTAACACCATTCACTTGGCAAGCAGCATAAGAAAGCTAGCTTGGCATGAGCCTAAGAGCACGCCAGAGTGTGAACCAGCAAACAGTATTCTTTCAAGGTTCCTGCCCTGACTTCCCTCCGTGATGAACTGTGACCTGGAAGTGTAAGCCAAATAAATCGTCTCATCACCAAGGTGCTTTTGTCAGAATATTTCATCAGAGCAATAGAAAATCAAACTAGAACAGAGTGTCTCCCCGCCAGGCTAATATGAATGGCTAGTCCCAGCTGGGTAGCCCTGTTTGAGAGATGATTGGATCATGAGGATGCTAGTGTCATTGATAAGTTCAGAGCTAATGGGCTATTAGGAGGTGGGAACTAGTTGGAGGAATTGGGCCATTGGAGATAGACCCATAAAAGTTTGTATCTTAACCCTAGTCATCTACACCCCACCCCACACACACACACACCACACACACACACACACACACACTCTGATCATCATGAGGTTAATAGTTTTCCATTCATATTTTTGCCTTGTCACAGGCCCAAGAAAGCAGTAGAGTGAGGTAGAGACTGAGACATCTGAAACCATGATCCCAAATCAAGCTTTCCTCCATTAAGTTATTTTCAAGTATTTTTTTCACAATGATAAACTAGAAAAAAATATTGTATAACTCATAGATCTGTGCCTTGTCCAGTAGTCACCAAAGAGGCTTCTTCCAGCACCACATGGGAGTGGGTGCAGAAACCCACAGTCAGACATTATGTAGAAAGAGAATCTAAACCAGAGGTCTCCATCTGGCCCCTCCCCTCAGAGCTTGAGGAACTTTGCAGATGAAGAGGAAAGACTGTAGGAATCAGGAGGGGATGGAGGACACTAGGAGAACATGGCCCACTGAATCAACTAAGCAGGGCTCCTATGGGCTCACAGAGACTAAAGCAGCAAGAATGGAGTCTGCAGGGGTCTGTCTGCACCAGGTCTTCTGTATGTATGTTGTGGCTGTTAGCTTGGTGATTTTGTAGGACTCCTAACAATGTGAACCTGTGTCTCTGACACTTTTGCCTGCTCCTGGGACTTACATTTTTTTTCCTCCTGTTGGGTTGTCTTGTTCAACTTTGATGTTGGGGTTTCTACCTTGTCTTACTGTACTTTGTTTTGCCATATTCGGTTGTCATCTCTTGGAGGCCTGCTCTTTTCTGAAGTGAGACAGGGGAGTCTTTATGCAGTCAGTTTCTTTACAAGAAACCCTGGAAATTCAAAATCAGCATCCTTGCCTGTGAGATTCCACACCCAGCAGAAAAAGTTTCCACCCTGTGCTCCTCAATGTTCTGCTGTTGTCTAAATGAACCTTTACGAGCCAGCCAACATCCAGTTTCACACAGATCCTCTTACCCACAATTTCACTTGTAAAGACCAAGTACTCAAGGATGGCTTCCTGCTCTGCTGTCGGTGTGCAGCTTCTGGGCACTTTTGCTTGTTTTTCTTACAGTTTTTTCCAAGTTGGCTTGGGCAGAATCCTCCTTTGAACACTGAAGTCTACATGCTTCTCACTGAACTTTTTCTCCAATTCATGAACTAGCTGGACTTGGATGTTCTGGAAAGACTTCAGCCGAGGAACTGGTACAAAAATTATGATAGCTTTCTGACCACCACCAACTTCAGTTTCTTTAGCCATGATGATGTTGAGTTCCTGTAGCTGTGCTTTGAGATCTGAATTCAGCTCCAGCAGCGAGCAGCGCCTGAGTGATGCCAGGCTCAAACTTGTCCTCCAGCTTCTTGCCATTGGCTTCACAATCCTGGTGCTTGAGCTGAACACGGCTCATCCTTATGGAGCGCCAGTTTAGAAAGAGGAGACTCTATTTTCAATTAAAAATAAGAAAAGAAAGATGCTTTGATGTTGAAAAAAATTCTCTCTGATCAACAGTATAAAATAGCTAGACAGTTTCATTGCATCACACCTTCTGGACACTTTGAGGACCAATATGTGTGGAACCAGAAGTTCTATTCTCTTCTCAATAACCCGAGTAAGTATATAATACTCAGCCAAATTGCATCCTCTAGCAAGTGGAGAGGTTACAAATTGTGTTCTCCTTCATTGTTTACCTAAATCTGTTTCTTTACAATTTCTCTGACAGAAAAGATAGATTTCCAGGTATCCGGCTAAAGCTGTAAGTTTGTTACATAATTTTTGATTATGTGGCTCTTTCTCTTTTCATGGTGAAGAACAGACTCCGAGTAATGAAGCTGGAAATTGATTTATGTACTTGAGCATACAAGCCAGCACTGTTCTCATTACTTCTTTTGGTGATGCTGCATCCTCAGATGATCCAGACAGTCACCTTTGTTACTGTGAAAGATGGATTAAAGAAGAACACGCTCCCTCTGCAGAACGTCGGAGTTCATGTAGTCCACTTGATGAAAGGATGCTAGCCTAGCAATTCAGAAGCATCCAGAGACAGGTAACTCAAAACTGGTATCATTTTCTGTGTCTCTGCTGAGTCTTTGTCAAAGGGAGTTAGCCACATAATTCTTTTCCTTTGGAGCTCCTGGTGAGACCTCAACCTGAGGGGCAACTGGAAAGATGCTTACCCATAAATCTGCTCTCCTACGATATCAGATATTTCCCAAAGAAGCTAGCTCATGAGCAATAAGAGTGCCATCCTTGTTTCAATACTGTTGGTAGGTCAGTGGTTTGTGCCAGTCTTATACTCTGGGATGCAACTTAAATTAAGATCTATTTTTTAGTTCACAGCAGTCTACGCTTCCACTTATTAGATTGCAATGGCTCTGAGTTAGCTAAAATAGTATGTTACATATAGTTATCACTAATTATAATTAATTTGTACCATAAGATTTTATTTTAAAAAAAGTTACAGTATAGTAGAATGAGAGACCTAAGTAAATAATTTTGACAGGATGCTACAAGGACTGTAATAAAGCTCAGCTCATTTGTTTGACTTTCTTAAGACAACATGCCAAGGAAATCTCTCAAAGGTATTAGGGCCTTAGACATCAAGTGGGGTTAGTGTAAAGGATGCCATCAAGAAGAGCTTCTGTTGAAGGTTAGCCCAGTTATTTTCCAGGGTCCTTAACCAACACTTATCATCATTCTTAACCACTCAGGTGGCATAGCTAATGAGAGGTCTGCTGAACTGGCTTAATGAATCGAAATGACCCACTTCTAATTAGTGCATTTATTACTTTAATATGAATCAATACTTCTAAAGCCTCTAAAAAGACTTTAATCCCAAAGATAAATTAGGACCTTTCCACACTTCCTTCACACTATTATCTACTCTTACTTCTTGGTATAAGTCACTAACACTACCCTCAAAATATTTCCAATCATAGTGAATCTCAAATCCACCAGATTAAATGTAATTATGTTTCACTGTAAGTTGCTTTCTGAGACTTCCTGAAAACCCAAAGAAAGATTAGGAGCCTTTTCCCAGCCAGGATCAGATTCTGAAAGACAGTGGCAGGAAGGAGCTGTATTTTCAGAAAAACCCACAGTAGTGCTTTCCAGCCACATCCTGCCTGGTGCAGCAGAAAAGGCAGGTGGCCAGGTCCCCACTCTCTGCCTTCACTTGTTGCCTTTGTGCCTCCATCCATCAGATCAAACACAGAATCAATACTTTGTTGCCTAGCAGGGTTTTTTGAGGTTATCGTTCCAGATCCTTCATTTGATGGATGCATAGTATTGATCAAATTTACTAAGAGTTGAAAAGGTGCTTTCTGTCGCAGTCTGATGAGTTACCATTTTCTTTCAGATAAAGAAGTTTCCACAGAGAAAGAAAAATTACTTTTCTGCCTTTGCTCTATAGAAACAGACCCATAGCTGAGAGGCTTAAACAGCAAGACAATTCAGGCTTCAATGGGGAACTTTACAGAGAATTCTTCCATTCTATGAGTGTTTTCAAAACCGCAATTTCTTTTTGTAGGAAAGAATGTTTAAAAAGCATTCTTTGGAAACTTCAAAGCAAAGTAAAATCTATTAAATACCTAAGATGTGGTCTTCAAATAACATTAAATGATAAATAACAGTTTTTGAAAGATACAGCTACCAAAATTCTGATCTATTTTATGATAAATGTCCATTTAACCAAAATGTTCTTGAATTCTGGGAGTTTTCTTAAAACTTAGATTACAGCAGGGATACCAAAAGACACAGGCTCCAGCTATATTCTTTCTTCATATTCATAGTTCTCCAATAACAAGAAGCATATATAACAAGTTGCTAGCCCAAACTACTGCAAAAATAAGCTTACTAACTAGGTAAGCTACACATTTCCTCCTCACATACTCCACAATGCAGAGATCTAATATGTAGAGTCCACTGAGGTCTGATGAATACACCTATCACAGAATCATCCTCTCAGGCCAAGTTTATAGAGGATTTCTCCAATCCCAGAAATTGCCTTCCTGCTCCCAGACTCCTGTCCTGGTTAGCTGTTTGTCAACTTGTGTTAGCTAGAGTTATCTGGAAAGAGATAGTATCTTCATTGGGTTGCCTGTAGACAAGTTTGTAATGCATTTTCTTATCAACTGATGAGGTCCCAGGTGTGGGAGGTGTCACACCTGGTAAGGTGGTCCTGGGTGTTTTAATAAAGCAGGGTTCTTCATGGTCTCGGTTTCATTTCCTGCCTTGAGTTCCTGCCCTGACTTTCCTGTATGATAGATTAAATTGTAAACAGAAATAAATCCTTCCCCCCTCCCAGTTGTTCTTGTCCATGGTGTTAGAAACTTAACTATAATACTCACTGTTCTGAATACCATGGATTACTTCAGCCTGTTCTTGAACTTAGTATGAGTGAAATCATACTACATACTACACGTCTGTCTGGGTTATCTAGCTCAACAGTGTGGCCTTTGTGTGGCTAAGTCTATGAGTCATTCATTCCTATTACTGAATGGTATGAATATTCCACAATTTGCCTACCCATGTTCTTGTTGATATACACTGGTTTTACTTTTTTGTTTTGTTTCAATGGGCTAAGACCATTTAATGTGAGATCTACTATTACTACAAAATTTTAATATTTGTGTGTTAAAACAGTCACCTTTTGTGTGTGTGTGTGTGTGGTATGTTTGTGTGTGCTATGAGTACACATGCATGTGAAAGTGCATAGACACTTATGGACACATGCACACAGAAGCAGGGATTAACATCAAATGTTTTCAATTGCTTCCATCTTACTTTTTTTGTTGTTTCTTTTTACTTGAGACAGGGTCTCACTGTGTAGTCCTGGCTAGTTCAGAACTCACCATATACTTCAGACTGGCCTTGACTTAAGAGATCTTTCTGCCTCTGCTTCCTCAGTACTGGGATTAAAGGTTTGCACTACCACACCCAGTTCAGTATGTCTAAGGGCTCCACTTTGAGACTTGTGGTTTTGTGGGGTGTTACTGCTCAACAAAACAGGTGCTAACAACCATGTGTACGTTTGGGCCTTTTAGCTGTGAGGACTCCCCTCAATGCTGACAGTTAATGTTTAATAAGAGAGGTGATTGCTGAAGGTTGGGATTATGGCAATTTAGAATAAGACAACAACAAATCAACAGTGAAGTTTCTGCATTGCCTGCCGGCCCTTTTATGACAGATTTCTCCACACCATGTGACACAGTTTGACAGCATTTTACCATCAGGGGAACCTGTCAAAGAAGGGGTCATCAGGTGGAGGAGAACATGTGCACAGTCTCACACTCAGAAGGCTGAAGCAGAAAGATCATTTGAGCCAGAGTTTGGAGCTATGCTGTGCTACACATGTTGTTCACTCTAAATATCTACAGTGTCACCATAACTGTGAACTTCACTTCAGCCTGAGCAACATAGCCAAGAGCCAGTCTGTTTAAATACAAGTCAAAGTGCTGGGCATGCTTAATCCACTAAGTGTGTGCAATGGTAAAAAGCCTCTGAGTTTGCTGCTGCTGTGGGGGTGGTTGTTTTTGTTTGTTTACCAGTGTTCAGGGTCTTTACCACTATGTTCTATCCAGGAAATCACTCTTTGTGGCATTCATTCTTAAGAGGCAGCTGTTCACCCATTAAGATTTCGTCAGAAAGCCACGACAACTTGGCCACATCTTCAGGCTCAGTTTTGATCAGTTCTCATGCTGCCTGCTCCCCCTGGTAATTATTTCCTCCATTGGACACTTGTGCCTTCAAAGCCCCCATCATTTCTTCCAAGCTCCGTGAACACTGTTTATTTGATCTCTTCCTATGACTCAGGTTTTAACGCTCTAGAATGACAAATGTGTTCCAGGTTTTCACTTTACTTAGTCCACATGCTTGAGAGAATCACTATCTGTGGCAACTTCAGACTTACAAAATGAATTTATTTAATATTAAAGCTTTAAGGTTTTGTTAAATTTTCCTTGGTCTATGGACTGCAAAATA